>CAJHQP010002120.1:7500-72554 GCA_905132765.1 Moricandia arvensis
TAAATAAGAAGAACGTTCTATATAACAGTTTAAGTTAAAGAGAAGAAACGTTAAGATGAATATACTTCTGAACCATCAGACAGCTGACCCCAATACATACTCCCGAAGCGGCCTTTACCGAGTTTGTTGTCGTAATTAAAACTACGTGTGGCTGTGTGAATCTCTTTCAATGATATCTTCCGCGGTGCTTTATTTTTATAATATTCATTTTTGATCATATTATAGAGTTTTGTCGTATTAAATTGATAGCTTCATGTAGAATTTATATGTTAACAGTTTTATGTGTACTTGTGATTTTAAACTGATGACAACTATATCAAAAAGATTGTTAAATTTTTACATTTAAAATAACAATTATAAATGAAATGATAGACATATGATAACTAACTCACAACTATGATGGTTTTGCTACTGTTCATTTGTTGTAAAATAATGAATTTGTATAATATTTTGTTATCTTGTAATTTCATTATAAATAAAAAAATATAGTAAGGTAGTTTAAATTGATTATTTCTCCGTCTATCTTACAAAAAGTTTCAGACCTTTTAACAAAATGTTCTAGAGTCACAAAGCCCAATCAATTATTATGTATTCAAGCCCGATCGATTTTTATAAAATCCATGACAGAGTGACAAAAATGAACATTCATATGGTCTTATATTCAACTTTTATTATAGTAGTATTCAAATATAAAGAGATCATTCAGAAACGATAAAAGCCCATCATCAAGATTTTCACCAAACCGCAAAATACAAAGCACAACAACAAACACAAAGTGGAAGAAAAGGAAAACTACATAAAAGGAAGCGAGGTGTTCAAAAAAGAAAACATAAAAGGAAGAGAAAAAAAAACTCCCAGAAACCAAAACAGGTTTGTATGTTTCTTAAAACATAAACAAAACTTCTATTTGAATCAAATAGCCAAGTAAGAAGTGTAAGGTTAGGTGGTTCCTTATCCTGACCTCTTGAAAATGGTGTAACCAATCATGGCTATAGTTGCAACGGCTCCAACCACGGCTGCTCCAAGATAAATCTCTTCTTTGTCAAGAGGCTGGAAGTACCATATGTCGCACTTTCCTTCTTTCTTGACTGGCTCTGGCTTCGGGTTTTCGTTTTGGCAACACGAAACGCTGCCGTTTGCTCCTTGGCAACATCCTCCTGTGAAATTCTCAACTACAGGGTTACTATTAGGCAACACTCTCTGTTCATGCTCTTTCTCAGCTACACCTCCTGGTAAGCCCATTTGTCCCCTGAAATAGAAAAACGTTACTTAAGTTTAGTGTAGTCCGAGTGTAAATGTATATGCACAAACTAGAAAGAAGGAGTTTAAGACCCATATATACCTCCAAATCCTTTGAATGATTTCTCCTTTTGCAATATGCTGGTCAAGCAATTCAGGAACATCATCAGGAGTTACATACCCATACCTGCATTTTAAGTAAACCAAGTGACGCATAAACCTACTTTTAACATTTCTTTTATTTTTGATCCAAAACATTAACTTACCAATTTCCGGAAATCTTTCCAGCTTGATCAGGACTGAAGATGATTATATTACCAGCATACTTGTGTTGTCCAACATGAGAACATCGCTTGAGAGTGATTTGGTCTGATAGTCCACGAGAGCCAATCTCCTGCTCGAACCTCTCTAAGATGACTGGTCCACAAACACCACACCTCTTGTCTCGACTAGCATGAGTACACACAAACACAAATGTTCCAGATATCTTTTCCTCTCTCCCATATCTCCATGGCTTCCCATTCACAAGCACATCTTCAAAGAAACTTTCCACTTCAGTATCCTTAACCCCCCTTGTAGATCATAAAACCGACACACATAATTAGCGTATAGAATCGAACTTAATGCAGTTCATAATTAGAATCTCAGGTTTGTTAACTGAGCTATACATGAAGTAGGTCTGGGCATTTGTAATTAAACCGTAGATCAAACCGAATCCACAAACTGAAAAATCTGAATCTACACTGATCTGATCTATAAAAATATCTAAATGAATGAATCTTATCGGTAGGTATTTGGGTTGTGGCCTGTGGGTATTATCCGAAAACTCATAAACTCCACTGGAGTTAGTATAGGATATGAGTATTTATTGAGTACCTCAGATTTTATATATGATACCATACCTAAAATATTTTAACTATTAAACGAATCTGAAATGAATTCGGATTCAAAGTGAATTTTATAGAATTATAAAATCTAGGCAAATCCGAAATATTATCTAAATCAATATGAAAACCCCCAATGAAGTTTAGGAGGCTGAATCCAAAAACTCGATCCAAACTCAAACAGTATCCGAAGACAAAATCTATAATAGATTAATTCTAAAATTAGACAATGCAATCTTTACTCTTTCAGAAATCAATCAACGTTCTAGTCAACTGTCATTACCAAAACAATTTACTCTAAGAATAAAAAAAAACTAGAAGAAGGAACTCACTTGTATCTGACCATATCAGGAAAAACCAACACATCTCCATCGGATCCACCACCTTCGCATACATTCAGCTTCGTCTACCAACAACACGAGATTAAGACATATGAATATTATCACAAATATCGAATCTGATGTTTTCATACCTGAACAAGGAGATCGGCTTTGCGATCCTTGAGCAACGTAGCGAACCTCTGAGGCAAACCTTCCTCCTCGACGTGTGAGATCCAAGCTTCGGGAGTCTTGTAGAGAACGAAAACATGGCGACCGTACGAAGTGATGGAGTTTGCGATGTTGGTGCTGTACATCTCCGCCCTCTTGAACCCGAACTCCGTGTCTTCCGACGCCGGAACAGAGCTCATGTTCTCAACAGTCGTCATCTATCAACAGAAGAAAAGAGTCAAAGAGAGAGAGAGAGATTGAAGAAGAAGAAGAAGCAGATTCGAAAATGGAGGACGCACGCAGTGCAACTTGAAGTAACGTTTAATAATATTCGATCGTTCGAACACGTCTCGAGGCACACACACGAGTGTGGGTCCCATATGATAGGTTGGTTATGTAAACTCTAGCTGACAGACAGAGTAGTACAAAGAGACTCGTTCGTCATATTATTGTTTAGTGACAGACTGTTGCTTTAGTTAAACAAAGCGACGTTTGTCAACTGTGTCACACGTATTATATCAATGTCTTGTAAGCAAATTGTCTGGTGATAATATATTTTAAATCATAGTTACGAAGTATACAACTTTAACATATTTGGATTTGGTATAAATTCTTAGCCTACATACATTTCGTAATTGCATAGTTTACGATGAGCTCGTCAATCGACCTTTCAAAAAATTTCAATTAAAATTTGGCGAACGTTTCAATTGTATGCTATTAATTTAATTAATTTATTAGTTGTCTTCACCACAGGCAGAGCAGAAATAAAAAGTTTTGGACTACCGGATTGAATCGTGCACGGACCTAAACTATTCGCTGTATACATCACTTAATCTCTAAGGTTGACAAATTTCTCATGATATATGTGTTGGTCGAAATGTGACAAACATCATCCGATGTTAAGCTAAACCGAGTTGTCAAGTTGATCGTGCATTTTATCAATTCCAACGGTCTGGTTTAACTGTTCATGGTTCACTTGGTTCAAAATGCATCGGTTTATATTAGTAAACTTGATGTAAACACACATTTCTCATTAATGATAAAATTTGTTACAATCAGGTTATATATACAATGGTTAACAACACTAAACCAAGAATAGCCAAGTGGTTTACATCATAAATAGATTGATAATAAATCGGATATTCGAAAGCCATTAACCAACTACTCTAATAGCCCCCTTCAAGATGGAGGTGGAGCAAAAATGTTGTGAAGACCCATCTTGCCTATTAGCTCTCGGAAAGGAGCAGGATATAGAGCCTTGAGGATGAGCTAGTTGATTACCTGACGTTACATACATTGTGTTAATAAAACTATTCTCAATGGATTCCCTAGTCTCGTAGCAATCCATTTCTACATGCGTTCATGGAAGACATAATTGTTGGCAATATATATAGTTGTAGTGTTATCACAGTAAAGGTAAGCAGGAGGTCGAAATGAAACATTCATGTCCACCAATAACCAAGATAACCAAATCATCTCCTTAGTAGCAGCAGCCATTGCACGAAACTCTGCTTCATCAATACTACATGAAATAGTGTCTTTTTTCTTTGATCGCCATGAAACCAAAGAGTTACCAATAAACATGTAGTAACCAGTAATCAACCTTCGTATATATTTGCAAGAACTCCAATCAGCATCAACAAAGCCTCTCAAGTCAAGTAACGAAGTAGCTTATGGACTACTTGGAGATGGATGTCTCGAGGATCATGAGAGAATTGACAAAGAGTGTTTACCGCAAAAGAGATATCAGGTCTTGTAGTATGAAGATACATGAGCTTCCCAATAAGTTTTCTGTAAGAAGAAGGATCCGAAAGAGGAATACCATCATCTTTAGAGAACTTTATGTTTGGATCCATTGGCACCGAAGAAGGTTTACTGCCAAAGAGACCAGTAGTGGAAAGTAACTCCGGAATATATTTCCTCTGACAGACTGATATATTAGCAGAAGAACGAGCAATCTCCAAGCCTAAAAAATATTTAGATTGGCCTAGATCTCGTAACTTGAAATGCTGCTTCAAACTCTCTTTAAACACCAACACTGCACCATCATTGTTACTCACAATGAGTATATCATCAACATATACTAGCACTCCAAGAAGGATCCCATCAGTAAACCGAATGAACAAGGTATGGTCTCCATGAGATTTAGAGAAATCCATACCAACCAAAGTAGATGAAAGCTTAAAAAACCACTGTCTCGAAGCTTGTTTGAGACCATAAATGGATTTATTAAGTCTACAAAATGCATTAGGTGGTAAAGCTTCACCTGTAATATCAGTATAACCAGGAGGTACTTTCACATATATCTCTTCATTCAAGTCTCCATTCAAAAATGCATTGGAGATATCTAGCTGACTCACAGACCAGTTCATCTTAGCAGCAAGTAAAAGAAGTAATATCATTGAGGTATGTTTAGCAACTGGTGAGAAGGTTTCTTCATAATCCAAGACTTATTGTTGTGTGTAGCCCTTTGCAACTAGTCGCCCTTTACATCTCTCAACCGTACCATCCACATTGTATTTGATCGTGAAGACCCATTTGCAACCGATGACATTTTTATTTGGTGGGAGAGTTGTAATAGTCCAAGTATGAGTTCGTGCCATAGCATCAATCTCCACTTTTGTCGCATCACGCCAAACCTTAATATCTTTAGCTTCATAGTACTTTTTGGGAACAAATGTATTCGTAATGATGTTTATGAAGGCACAAAAAGGCTCAGATACAAATGAGTAAGAGATATAGTTGGCAATAGGATATAAAGTAGTACTAGTAGTATTATAACAATGAAAACCTTTGAAGTGTTTGGGAATTTTGGTTTGTCTTGGGTTTTGAATCATGAGGGATTAAAGCAGTGGAAAATGACAAATCTTTTGAGAGATGTGTATCAGAAGATGCTTGCGTGGAGTGCAAAACATCAGGAGAAGCAGGAGAATGAAATAGAGGAAAGAAATATTTGGCAACATTCGAGATAGTAAATTGTACCAAAGGAAAAATATCCTCATGAAAAAATGACATGTAATAACATGTGTCTATATTTCTAATAGCTTATACCCTTTATACCCAGTTGGATAACCTAGAAAGATATATGCTCTAGCCTTAGGTTCAAACTTAAGTCTACCTTTTGGAGATGTAGAACTGTAGCACAAACACCCAAAACTCTTTAAAGAATGATACACAAGAGATTTGCTAGTTAATTTCTCATAAGGTGACACGTTATTAAGGACTACTGTAGGTAATCTATTGATCAAGAACATTGTTGTTAAGACACAATCTCCCCAGTAAGCTAATGGAACATTGGATTGAAATAGAAGGGCTCTAGCTACATTCAATATGTGTTGATACTTTCTCTCTACAACTGAGTTTTAATCAGGTGTTTCAGGACATGAATGATATGACACTATGCCTTTTTGCATAAACAGATCAGTGAATTTCAGTTGATGCGCATTGTCGGACCTAACAGATTTTACTTTCATGTTAAATTGATTCTCAACCATAGCAAGAAAACCATGAAAGATTTGTAAAACATCAAACTTTGATTTCATGAGGTAAATCCACGTATCTCTAATATAGTCATCAACAATTGTAAGGAAATACTTGAAATCATCTATAGTAGGAACAGAGAAAGGACCCCATGTATCAATATGCACGAGTTCAAAGGATGTTTGACAAATATTCTTTCTTGATGGAAATGGCAAATGATTCTGTTTGGAAAGATGGCAAACATGACATACACTACTATCTATTTTCTTATTCTTTAACCGTGATATTTCAGAGATTACATCAAACTTAGACGCAGATGGATGACCCAATCTATTATGCCATGTTTTCATATCAACAGTGAAACTATAGCAAACTGGTGGAGGCGAACAAATGGAAGAAGTACCATATGAAGACATTGCATGACCAGATTCATCAAACTCTAAGATATACAAATTTCCGATTTGACTACCGTGCCCAATCATCAACTCTGGAGTAAGTTCTTGAATAAACCATTGACCAGCATTGAAACTAACTTCAGAATGCAAGCTCTCTGTTAAAACACTAATATTGATGAGATTAAATTTGAATTCAGGAATATAGAGCACATTTTGTAGAGAGATAGCATCCGTCAATTGAATAAAACCTATGCCCATAATGTTGACTGTATAATCATTGAGTAGAGTCACAAAGGTTTTATCTAAATGACTATATCTACGAAAATGTCTCTATTGTGTGTAACATTATGAATTGCCCCCGAATCTAATACCCAAGCTCTAAGAGACACAACTAGTTCTGTAGATATAGAAGAGATTAGATTGTTATAATAAGAGTTGGAATATAAATTCAGAAATGTACCTGAAAGCTGTGAAACAATGGGTACAAGATTTGAATTTGAAGAACTATTCTTGTCAAGTTGGCAATCCGTAGGGGTGTGATGGAGTTTGGTACTAAGATATGAGATCATACTTTGGATTTGATCCTTAGACATATCTTCAGAAGATGTTTCAACTTTCACAGTCTTCTGATTAGATTGAATGGGAAGTTGCGTTGTTGCAATGTTGGTAGTTCTTATGCTCTAAGGTTTCTTCCATTTAGATGTGAACCCTGGAGGAAAACAATGAAGGTTGTAACACTTATCCGCAACATGTCCCATTTTGTGACAATGAGAACACTTCGGCTTCTGATAGCCCCCTTGAGATAGCAGAACATGTGATTGATCTGGAGTAACAGAAACTTGAACTTGAAATGCAGCTAGATTGGACAAAGGGCGTGTCGTTGTACTCCCAACTATACGCTGACTCTCATCTTGAACTAAGATATTGTATCTCTGTCAATCCAGGTCTAGCTTTCATGTTCAATATTTTACCTCCTATGTTAGCAAAGTTATCATTCAATCCCATAAGGAATTGGATGATCCCGCTAGTCTCGGCCTCTTCCAACAACTCTTTAACATGATCACAGTTACATCTTTGAACACTAGAGCTTCTTGTATTCGCCAATTGTTCCCAAAGTGTTTTCTTCTCCGTGTAATATGTTGATAAGTCAAGACTATCCAGCTTCAGATTCATGATAGCTTGCTCTAGCTGATACTTCCTTGGGAGAATACTAACATGAAACCTCAAGAAAAAAAACATTTCACATTTTTACTGCATCTTCATAGTAAAGAATACTATCATAGATTTCTCTTTTCACCACATTCAATAACCAAGCCTTAACCATGTTGTTACATTGACTCTAGATCTTAAACAAAGCATCAACAATGCTAGGCGTAGAAAGCGATCCATCCATGAAACTAAGTTTGTTCTTAGCATCAAGACTCATTCGCATAGCTATCGACCAATTGTTATAATTAGAGAGATATATATATATATATATATATCAAGTATATGAGTAATAATGGACAAACCTGGATGATTTGCTGAATGGAGAAAAAATGGACTATGAACATTATCATATGATTCTTCCGGAGGAGGAAATGAAGTGTTACGCGTTATCGCGTTGTTGATTCCAGAGACAGAATCATCATTTCGAAGTTTTCAACTGTAATCGTCGTTATCGGTGTTTGTTCCGAGATTGACGATGATCGAGCACAAGCTTTTCTTACTTTCGCCATTAGAGATGAACTGAGCTTGAATCGAAGGTCTGATGGTGAAGACGAGCTTCGGAACTCAGATTTCGAGATTTTAAGTTCAAATAACCGCAAATTGAGATTCCGATCAACTAATCTATGGTGAAATCGAAGAAGGAGATGAGAAATTTAAAGAATTGAATCAAGAATCACAAAGATTTGAGCGGAGAATGCTCTAATACCATATTAACAAACTTGATGTAAATACACATTTCTCATTAATGATAAAGTTTGTTACAACAAGGTTATATATACAATGGTTAACAACACTAAACCAAAAGTAACGAAGTGGTTCACATCATAAATAGATTGATAATAAACCGGACATTCCAAAGGCCTTAACCAACTACTCTAATAGTTTAGGGAAATCGGCCAATTCATACATCAACAGAAGGCCACGGTCCCGATCAGTACATATACTCGGACCATGTGCTAAAACATACATCAACACATAATATATTCAAATTTCATACATCAATTCACAGAATTCGGCTTTTAAATACATGAACCGATTTTTCGTTAGTCAAAAATAACAGAATCTGAGCTGTCCGTTAGATGTTGCTGACGTGGCTTTTTATATTTCAAAAAAAAATCTAGGAAGGAGGTGGAAGAGACTCGTACCCGGGTCTGAGTGCCATTTTATTGGATCCATAAACCACTATGCCAAACTCGTTTAATTGATAATCTTCTTTATTGTTTCCTATTTATACCTAATGAATATTTTTATTCAAATATTTCTATATTATTTTTATGTGTCTTTCTCATCAGCCCAAGTTTCAAACAAAACTAAATAATCAAAAGCAATTATCTCAAATAGTTAGTTTAAGGTTTTGTCATCAACATAACCTTTAAAAATGATTAAAATTCTATTAAAGAGACAAAAGATTATTTTAACTCTAGTTTTACAGATATATAAATATAATTAATAAAATAAAAATTGTTTTTTAAATAATTTTGAATTATATGTTTTCAAATTCAAATTTGTATGATAATTTTTTGAATCTTTCTTTCACTTTTCTTTTTCATTTTTTCATATTTTGTTTTTGAAATTCAAAAATGTTTTTAAAAATTTTAAATAGATTCAAAAAACATTTTTGAAGTTCAAAAAGAAAATATAAAAAAATTTTGAAAAAAACCCGAAAAATTATTATAAAAAGTTTAAATGTGAAAACATAAAATGTGAAACTATTTAAAAAAATATTTTATTTTATTTTATTATTTATTTAAATAATTATTTATATTCATATATTTATATCTATAAAGCAAATGCTAGAAAAGTCTTTTGTCTTTTTAGTGAACTTTATTTTGATCATTTTTTTATAGAAGTTTTTTTGGTGACAAAAACTTAGAAATGATTATTTGAGAAAAAAAATTTTGATTATTGTTTAGATGATAAGACTAACACAAAAAAATAATATAGAAATATTTGAATAAAAAAATTATTAGGTATAAATAGGAAACAATAGAGAATATTAACAATTAAACGAGTTTGGCATAGTAGTTTATGGATCCAATAAAATGACAGTCAGACCCGGGTTCGAGTCTCTTCCACCTCCTTCCTAGATTTTAGCTCAGATTCTGTTATTTTTGACTAACGGAAAATCGGTCCATGTATGTAAAAGCCGAATTCTGTGAATTGGTGTATGAAATTTGAATATATTATGTGTTGATATATGTTTTAGCACAGGGTCCGAGTATATGTACTGATCGGGACCGTGGCCTTGTGTTGATGTATGAATCGGCCGATTTCCCACTTGAGGGTGAGTTAGATCCGAGAGGCAAGAGATTGATTCAAAGTCGTCTTGAGGATTCTTGTGATTGTAATTCCTATTTAGTGGATAACATGCAACCATACATTTTACATTACCATGGTTTATTACAACTATCCATACATCATCGTACATATTATTTACTACATAAGTTTTAGAGTAAAGAAATTGAAAGAAGAAAAGGGGGATCAAGAATTGTGGAGGAGATTGTCGAAATAAAGGTTTAAGACGTATCGAGCGGCGGAGAGAACATCAAGGCGTCTCTCACTAGGCTCGTACTTACCTTTGCAGAGCTGATACCGATGAGTCACCGCCGAGATTGTGTACGTTTGCCCTTCTATCATTACGTTCTCTCCGCACTGAAGATTCTGCAATAAAATCACACCCCCATCAAAATCACAGCTAGAAGAAACCAAAATCAAGAAGGAAGGGAAGAAGAAGAAGACTAACATGAGGAAGGCAACGAACGCCAAGAGACTTTGGGGGAGGAGTTATTTCAATGACTTTATAAGGAGATATGCTTTGATCTCTTCCTTTCTCTTTCTTTCTGCATTCTATCTTCAACCTCCTCTCTACCTGCACATCTCCATTTTTTATTTTTTAAAATAATAATCAGAAAGACCATAAAAAGAAGAAGAAGAAGGATTAATTGCAATGTAATTCGCTCTGAAAATCGTTACTTTTCCGGTGCAGATGATGTTTGATGCAAGTGTTGCCATCTCCCGATATCGTATCCTCAAACCCAGATATAATGCTGCTAACAGTTTCCCCCTGAATATATTGAATTGAAACAGACCGAGAGAAACAATCCAAGCAGTGACAAAAAAAACAGAGATCGGTTTGGAAGGAAACGAAAAGAGAAGAATCAAACAATTGAGGCAGATGTTTGACAATCAGATATTTTTTTACTTAATTTGTGGTTCTCACTTTAGGGAGAAGAAGTAGACCACAATCAAACCTTCGGACAGGTAAAGAAGGTTCTCGATCAAAAATATTAAACAATACAAAGTCTAGAGCTCTTAAAGGTTGGGATCAAAACTCGAAAGCGGATGATACAAAAGCTAAATCTAGTTAAGACAAGATTCGTTCTAAGCAAAAAAAGAAGAATAATCTGGCAATTATCTATAATGTATTAAACTAATCTCAGGGAATCAAACCCTCTCTCTCTCTCACCATACAGTATTACTCTCTAGCTATCCTTCTTGATAACCATACATGACACAAACAACAAGAAGATTGAAAGCTTTTATGCAACTTTCTACCTTCCATACGGATGGTACCGTCCCGAACCTCCATATCCCCCTCTACTTCCTCCTCCATAGCTTCCCCCACCACCATAACCACCTGCTGGACCACCCATCTCATAGCCACCAGCCCCACCACCTCTATACCCTCCCCCACCAGTCCCAGCACCATACCCACCACTGCCGTATCCACCTCCGTAACTACCACTTGGTCCACCATAACCACCTGCTGGCTCACCGTAAGGCCCACCATACATATCTCCAGGTCCACCACCATACCCTCCTCCTCCACCTCCCATTCCGTAACCACCTCTGTTGTAACCACCACCGCCTCCTCCATAACGACCAGAGTATCCAAGTGGAGGCTCTCCACCTCTATAAGGTCCAACACCACCACCATATCCACCACCGCCATACCCGCCAAACTCTCCTCCGTACCCTCCATAGCCACCAGACCGGCCACCTCCATAGCCGCCACCAGATTTGTATGAACCATCTGGACCACCATATCCACCGCCGGGTCCTCCACCATAACCATCTCCATAGCCTCCGCCAAAGTTAGAGCGTGAGTCTCCAAACCGCCTTGAAGGGGTTGTTACCGAGTTTGGTTTTTTCGGCTCTGCCTTCTTTATCTCTACCTATATAAGACAATGTTAAGAGTAAGATGTGAGTGTTCTTATTGACTAACAAAGCCTTAGAATCTCAACAATATTTGCAAGAGCATTCCATTACCTGTGTCCCAGAGAGCTCAATTCTGTTCCCTTTTGCCAAGAGGAGATCAACCATATCTTCACTATCATATGTAACAAACCCAAAGCCACGTGATCTTCCAGTTGCATGATCACGCATAATCTGGTGTTCCTTGAGCTCTCCAAATTGCATAAAGAACTCCTTGAACTCATCTACACAAACCCCAATCACCAGATGAGTTACTTCATAGATAGACATGACCATGATATGAAAATTATAATCAACAAGTAAGAAAAGAGTGGTGTCTTACCATCATCAACAGTTGAAGGAATTCCACCAACAAATATCTTCTTGGTTTTGAACTCGCTGGAGCTCACAGATCCTCTCGGTATAGTCCGCTTAATCTCAACCTGAAGAGCCAAAAAAGAAGAAGCAAACGTTATTGTACTGTAAGACACAACTTAAGAACACACACTTAAGCTTGTTATCTCAATTATTAACCTGCTTTCCGTTTATAATGTGATTGTCCTGGATAAGTTTGTCGACGACAGAGGAATCAGCATACGTGACAAACCCAAACCCTCGAGGCTGTCCAGTTTTCCTATCCTTCATAATCACAGAATCTGTAATCTCTCCATACTTCTCAAAATGCTTGACAAACTCAGCTGCATAAACAGATAAAAACATAGTTATAAGGTATTGAACTTGAACACAATAACGAGAGAGCTAACCTCTTTGACAAAGTGGCAACCAGACACAAGAACTAACCTGAAGTAGTCTCCCTGGCTAAACCTCCAACAAATATCTTTCTACAAATTCCACAAAACATCGTATAAGTAATACTAATTCAACTAAATCTAAAGAAACTGGAGAAGAGGACTCAAACTTATCCTTCTCCACTCCATATTTCTCTAGGGGGAAACGAAGAAACTTAACCCTAATTCACCAATCAGAGATAATAAAGCTCGAATCTTTTCTAATTTACATACCAACGGAGACCCTAATTTGAAAGCCCTAGCAGAATCGAAGACATTACGATATTCTTGGGAGAGAAAGGAGAAAACTTTACCCAGCACTATCGATGCCACCACCAGATTGAGGCTGAGATTTGTCTTCATCGTTCTCAACATCTTCGGATGGTTTCACTTCGTGGTTCTCCTCATCGACAACTGCTTCCGTTCCATAAGGGTCCATACCGGGAAAAATCGAAACCCTAAAAAAAAAACCTTCGAGGCGACGACGAAGAAGAAGAAGAGAAAAGAGGGAGCCGCCTAAAAGCCGTGTAGCGCACTAAGCGAGCCCTAGAACCCTTTAGAGGAGAGGTTAGTTATTGTACTCCGCGTAGCACTTGATCTTAGCTTTTGTTTTGTTGTGTTAGAATTGAAGACGGTTGATCTCGTGTTTTCAATTTATAATGGACGAATCGTAGCCGTTGATTGTACGTTAACAATTTTACGACAAAAAGGAAAAAATCCTTTTTTTTCAGTTAACTAAACAATAGAGTTGTAAATCACCGTTGACAAAAAAAGAGAGTTCTAAATCACCTAAAATTATAATATTACACTAATATAAATTTTATTATTTATATGTTATGATAACTAAATTATTATGTTATAAATCTATGATTATAAATAATATAAACTAAGCAATATTTCTGTTCTCATGAGTATAAGTATTTACAAAATAAATACTTTATAATAAATTATTAATATTCTAATTTTAATTTGTATCATTTTATAATTTATATTTATAATTTATTTTAAATAATGATATGGTAATTTAATTAGATATTAGATTCTGACCCTCATGCTTACACGTATATTTTTATTTTAATGTAAAGTACAAAGTATGTTTGATTTATTTGTTGTTGTGATATACTATTATGTTTGTAGTTTTGTTTTATAAATTTAATGTATTGTTTTCAGGAAGATTATTTGATAATTTTTCTCTTTTACGATGTTTGAACTATTTTTAGATCATAAAGCTAATTTTTTTGGAGAATTGTGTTTTGAACTAATGCTATGTCAAAATGCAATTTTAAAAAAAAATTAAGAAAAGAAACTAAAAAATAATAAATGAAGAGAATTATGGATGTTTCTTATTTTCAATGGATCATATGTATCTTTGCTTGGAGGTTTATACACTACAAGAAAACAGCGTTATTCCGACGGCCAAATTCGTCGGAATTTCGTCGGAATACGTTAATTCCGACGGTATTTCGACGAAGGAGTTCGTCGGAAATATCTCGTCGGAAAAAAGTTTTTCCTCGGAATTTCGTCAGACATTCCGAGGAAATTACGAGGAACACTTTCGTAGGATATTTCCTCGGAATTGCCTCGGAAATTCCGAGGAAGTGTTTCCTCGGAATATTCCGAGGAATCCTTTCCTCGGAAAGGTCCGAGGAAATAAAAACCCTCGGAAATACCCTTACCGAGGACTTATGTCCGAGGAAACCTTCCTCGGAAATTTCCGAGGACAATTGTTCGTCGGAATTTTCCGAGGAAGGTGTTTCCTCGGAATAATCGTAAATTATTTTTTAAAAAAAATATAATTTATATATTTTGTATTTTTAATTTAATTTTTTAAAATAAAATTTAAACCCAAATAATAGAAAACATATATTATAATATTAAAAGTTTTACAAAATAAAATAAAAACATTAAACAAGTTTATTAAAAAAAAAAACACAAACTAAAAACGGTCGGGGAACATCTGTCTCATCATTTCCATCATTTGCGCACTCGCCCTCTCTGCTGCGTCCACTTTAGCTTGTTGGGCGGCCATCTGGGTCTCCAATGCTGAGATCCGGTCATCCTTGTTCTGTAGTTGCTCCATAATTGCTGGATCAACAAAGGGCACCGATGAAGAAGAAGCAACCGACGGAGATCGACGACCCAAACCGAACAAACGCCCTTTTCTCTTTGGAACCGCCTGAAAAGAAAACATAATGATTTTAGTAGCGGTAAAGATAAAAAAAAATAAAAATATAGTAAAAATAAAAATGAAGTTCTTACCGATTCAACAAGCTCGTTTATTTGATCTCGAGACAGGTTGCTGGAACCAGCAGTAGTGGCGTCCTCATCAGAGACAAGCTGAGAGAGGCGGAACTCTTCTTCATCCTTCTGGCTTTGGACCAGGTCGATCACCTCCCTCACAACACCATCAGAAATCTCGCCGGTCTTTTTGTTGGTATACGCCATCCTCATTAGGGCGAGATCATCAACCGGCACACCATCATTTTCTTCCGCCTAAAAAATGTAAGAAATGCATTAAAAATTAATATAAAAATGTTTAAAGATTTGAAATACAAATTAGATTTAACTTACCATTCGATCTCCGAGAGTGTGAATACTCTGGGCACCCAAGTTGTGCTTGAAGATGCCCTTCCCACGACGCTCGCTCTTTCGGTTGCCAGAGTTGGTCACCGATCGGTCTTGGGACGTCTCCTTCTCCCAGTGTTGTATCAACTCCGCCCATACCGTCTCGTTAATCGATTTCGGTGTCTTTCCTTTGTGCCACTTCTGCTTCCACTCATATATTTGCTTCCCATAATTATCCATGACTTTCTGGGTGAAGTGGTGACGGATGAAGTCTGTCTGATCAGAATTCCAGTTGAATTCTTGCTGAAAAATACACAATTAGTAAAAAAAATTATGTTAAAGATTACAAAATAAGTTAAAAAATATTAAAATTTACCGCAAACTGACGGAACCACATTTCCCGCTCCTCAGAAGGAAAACTTAAGAAGGTAGGATATCCCCTCTGGAGGGTCGAGTACATCATCCGGTTGATGAAGGTGCTGATCCCGTTCCCCGATCGGTCAAACCTAAGATAAAAGAAAAATAGGAATAAAAAAATATAATGAAATAAAATTTAAAATAAAAAAGAAAAAAAAGTTTTACCAAGTTTGGTGACGGCCTTGTGGATACGGAGTGAGAACAAGAAGATGTTCCCGACCCGGCTGCTGAACCAACTGTTCAACAGGCATAACTCCCGGAACAACCGGAGGAACGAGAGGCTGACCATACTCCCCAGCAGCTTGGTTCATGGACGATGAAGAAGCTCGAGAGCGGGAGGACGAACCACTACGACCTCGTGGTGCAGAACGACGAAGTCTAGCTTGGTTCTCGCCACTAGACCTATTTGTAAAACAAAGTTTTACAAATAGTTTTTAAAAATGGCAAATATAAATATACAAATGATTTTTATAAATATAAATATAAAAATCGTTTTATAACTAAAAAAACTTTGTATAAATATAAAAATCGTTCTATATATAAAAACATTTTAAAAATATAGAAAACGTTTTATAAATATAAAAACGTTTTATTAATACAAAAATAATTTTTAAAATATAAAAAACGTTTTATAAATAGTAAAAACGTTTTATAAATATTAAAAACGTTTTATATATTGTAAAAACGTTTTACAAATATAAAAAACGTATTATAAATAGTAAAAACGTTTTATAAATATAAAAAACGTTTTATATATTGTAAAAACGTTTTATAAATATAAAAAAACGTTTTATAAATAGTAAAAACGTTTTATAAATATAAAAACGTTTTATATATTGTAAAAACGTTTTATAAATATAAAAAAAGTTTTATAATTAGTAAAAACGTTTTATAAATATTAAAAAACGTTTTATAAACCTTAAAAATAAATTTATAAACCTAACAATCCACAATCCTAACAATATAATCCTAAATCTTAATAATCCTAACAATTCTAACAATATAATCCTAAATCTTAACAATCCTAACAATCCTAAATCTATCAAACCTAAAATCATCAATTTCATCCAAAAAACATAACAAAAACAACCAAAGAGAAAGGGATAATGATCTTACATGTTTAGGGATAGGTTTGAGGGAGAGATAGATACGTTTAACCGGAAATAATGGAGGAAATGAGAAGAGGTTCGCCGGAATTCGAGAGAGAGATAAGAGAAATGGGGAAGAAGAAAGCTTTCGGGTAAAATAGACACGCAATATTCCGAGGAACACGGTCGTCGGAATTTCCTCGGAATAAGTAAACTTGATTTTCGCGAAAATTTTTGGCGGTTCTATTTCCCGGTAATGGATATTCCGAGGAAATTCCGACGAAATAAAAAACATTCGTCGGAATTTCCTCGGAATTAGCATAAATCGGACAAAATATCGTAGTTTGTGTAGAGCATATTCCAATTTCCTCGGAATTTCCTCGAAAATTTCCGAGGAAATTCCGAGGAAAAGGGAATATGCTCTGCATGTTCCCTTATTGGACAATATTATTTAATTTTTCTCGGAATTTCCTCAGAAATTTCCGAGGGAATTCCGAGGAAAACATATTTTAGGGTTTGGAAACATCAAATTTGTGAACCCTAGTTCATTTCTTACACAATTCCAAAGTTGTCCAATGCATAACATTGAGAATCTTATCTAAAGATGTGGATAAACCATCAATTACAAAAAGTAGAAATCGATTACAAATATTGTCTTTCCCGTTTATTAAACTATATAAGTGTTTCTCTTGAAGTGTATGAGTTTCGTTCATACAATCGGAAAAATGTTTATTATTTCAAAATAAACTAACATTTGAACTTAAAATCAATTTAAGACACTTAGGAAAGGTTTTGTGGTTGTATGTTTTTCATTTCTCATCGTAGAACAATGTTTTCGGTGGAGAGTTTCCTCGGAATTTCCTCGGAAATGGCCGAGGAAATTCCGAGGAAACTTTTGCCACGAAAACTAAACCCCAAATCCGAAATGTACAAAGGTAGTTTCCGAGGAATTTCCGAGGAATACCCCTTATTTACTCGGAATTTCCTCGGAAATGGCCGAGGAAATGTCGAGAAAACTTTTGCCACTAAAACTAAACCCCAAATCTGAAATGTACAAAGGTATTTTCCGAGGAAATTCCGAGGAATACCCCTTATTTCCTCGGAATTTCCTCGGAAAAACTAAAAAAAAAAAAAAAAAAAACCCGTGACTTGGTTTCTATTCAGATTCCGAGTCATCACCGGATGAATCTGAATCTGAATCTTGGTGAAATTCTCCAATCACAGGTTCATCCTCTTCGTGAACTACAGCTTCCTCTCCAAAGTCGGTTAAATCGACTACCAACTCAGTGTTTGCTAAATCTTCAGCTGCATTTAAGTTTCATCAATCCGCATACCATCTCGCGTATCCAATCATCAAATGTTTCACCTCTGGCAATTGCAGCATACACCTATTAATAGAAAATATGTTATAGCAATATTCTAAGAATTATTATAACATCTGATTAATATACAAGGGTTAAAGTACTCACATAACCATGCATCCAACCAGCAAATTCTCTCTGCTTCAGTTCTTCAAGTTCTTCTTCTGTTGCGTGTCTATGAGTGAACCGCTTTTCAGCCATAAAAATCCTGCACACATAAATAAAATTAATAAAGATTTAAATTACAACTTGTAAAAATAATAATTGTTAAACATATTTATATATGTACCTCTCATATTGAAGAATTTCTTCGCAGTTGGTGAGCAGATATGTTTGCAAATGACTGTGCTCCTGCTCAGTAAGTCGACGATCCTTTGATTTTCCGCTGAGTCGTCCGACATCTGTGAAGATGTCGGGAACCGTAACATAATATGTTGCCTTTTCGCCTCTATCATCATGCCGAGCAGGTTTTCGGTTTTTTGTTTGTACTTCTGCTGGAAAGTAGTACTCTGCAAAGTTTGAAGTTTCTTCATTGATCATCTGGGCGACAATAGATCCTTCCACCTTGCTTAAATTCTTCACCTTCTTCTTTAGATGAAACATATAGCGCTCGTAAACATACATCCATCTATACTGCACATGACCACCAAGTTCCAATTCTCTTACCAAGTGGATAACAAGATGTTCCATAACATCAAAAAATGATGGAGGAAATATCTTCTCGAGGTTACACTGGATCACAGGGATGTTAGACTTCAAATTTTGGATACCTTCTAGAGTCACTGATCTCGTGCATAAATCACGGAAAAAAGCACTTATCCCTGCAATTGCTTCATGAACATTTCGTGGTAATAGTCCCGAGAAGGCAAACGGAAGGAGGCGCTGCATCATTACATGGCAATCGTGACTCTTCAAGCCAATAAACTTTCCTTCTCTTCTGTCAACACAGTTACGCAAATTAGATGCGTAACCATCTGGAAATTCCACATCGTTTGAAATCCAATCAAAGAACGCATCTTTTGCTGCTGCATCCAGTCGGTATATGGGAGCAGGAGCCCTACCATTCTCATCAACATGAAGTTCGGAACGAGCACATATATCGACTAAATCAAGTCTTGACTTCAAATTATCTTTTGTTTTACCTTGGACGTTAAGGATCGTGTTCATGATGTTGTCAAAAAAGTTCTTCTCAATATGCATGACATCTAAATTATGCCGCAGCAGATGATCCTTCCAGTATGGTAGATCCCAGAAAATACTCTTCTTGTGCCAATTATGTAGTTCTCCAACACCATCTACTGGATAATGCACATGTCCACCAACATCTGGCGTCCTTTCTGCACCAAAATCTCTTAACTGTGTCAACAAATCTGCCCCACAAATTTCTGGAGGTGGACTATCAAACACCTTCTTGTTCTTCGTAAACAAAGTCCTACTCCTACGATATGGATGATCAGGTGGTAGGAATCTCCTGTGACAGTCAAACCAACACGTTTTCCTTCCGTGTTTTAGTTGGAAAGCATCTGTGTTATCTTGACAATATGGACATGATAACCTTCCATGCGTTGTCCATCCAGATAACATACCATATGCTGGAAAATCACTTATTGTCCACATAAGTACTGCCCGCATTTGAAAGTTTTCCTTACACGAAACATCGTATGTTTCAGCACCTTGAGCCCATAGTTGTTGCAACTCATATATTAGTGGCTGAAGAAACACATCAAGTGATCTCCTTGGATGCTCTGGCCCGGGAACAAGAATTGAGAGAAACAAAAACTCTCGGCGCAAGCACAAGTTTGGCGGTAAGTTGTATGGTGTAAGAATGACTGGCCATAGAGAATATTGTCTTCCATGCTTGCCAAATGGGCTAAAACCATCGGTACATAATCCAAAGTAGACATTTCTTCCCTCATATGCGAATTCTGGATATGTTGATTGGAAATGCTTCCAAGCTTTTGCATCTGAAGGATGTCTAATCTCACCATCTGTTGAATGCTCCGCATGCCATCTCATTGGTTGGGCTGTGCGTTCAGACTGATACAATCTCTTCAACCTTTCTGTCAACGGCAAATACCACATCTTTTTGTATGGCACTGGAACTCTTCCACTAGTATCTCTATAACGAGCCTTCCCACAAAATTTGCACTGAAGTCGGTTCTCGTCCGCCCTCCAATATATCATGCAGTTATCGGTGCATACATCTATTACCTGATACGATAAACCAAGACCAGCAACAAGTTTCTGAACCTCGTAGTATGAACCCGGAGCTAAATTATCTTCTGGTAGAACACCTTTTACAAAATCAGCAATCGCATCCACACAATCTTCAGCCAAATTATAATCTGTTTTAATGCCCATCAGTCTTGTTGCCGATGATAAAGGCGAATGACCATCTCTGCAACCTTCGTACAAAGGTTGTTTGCCTGCATCCAACATATCAAAAAATCTCCTAGCTTCTGCATTGGGTAATTCTTCCTCTCTAAAATGATCATGTACCATCTGCTCAGTACCTACACCATAATCTACATCCGTTCTAATTGGTTCTTCTAACCTATCCGCAGTCTGAGGTTCGCTAGTACTACCATATTCATAATCAGTTTCTCCATGATGATACCAAATTTTGTAACTACGTGTAAACCCATTCAAATATAGATGTTTCCAAACATCCCACTTTTTTATAACCTTCTTATTTTTACAAATAGAGCAAGGACATCTTAACATACCCGTTTTCGCTTCCGGTTGTCGTTGAATTAGCCCCATGAATTCGGTTATACCTTCTTGATATTCATCCGTAAGCAAACTCGTGTTAGGATCCATATGAGGTCGATCCATCCAAGAGCGATAATAATTTGAAGAAGACATGATTTTTAGAATATATTTCGTGTGTAAAGTGAGTGAGAAGATGAAAAAATGAGTGAAAGAAGAGGGTGAGGGGTGCTGGTATTTATAAAAGAAACACTGCCGGCATTTCCGACGAAATTCCGACGACTCCTCGGAATTTCGTCGGAATTTTTCAACGGCTACCACAACGGCTCTTTTAACGGATAGATTCCTCGGAATTACGTCGGAATAAAACCGACGAAATACAGTTCCTCGGAATGTCCTCAGTATTTTCCGACAATTATACTTTCCTCGGAATTTCGTCGGAAATTACCGACGAAATTCCGAGGAAATGCGATTTTTTTGTTTCCTCGGAAATTTGTCGGAATGCCGTCGGAATATTCCGAGGAAATGTGTCTCCGTCGGAATTTCCGTCGGAATATGCCCTGTTTTCTTGTAGTGATAATATTCTCTCTTTAGATACTCCATCTTCTCTCTATAACACTTCATAAATCAAAGAAAAGTCCGGTTGCCGGTGATCTCTATCGCCGGTTACCAATCTTCTTTTGCTTTTTGTTGTACAAAGCTTCAATTTTACGGTTGATTTTCTCTTATGTCTTTTCGGACAACTACTTTGCTCGGCGATTATTTTGGTGTACTCTTACTTCGCTCGATGATATATTTTTTATGTGTTATCCCAAACTAAAATTGGAAAGCTCTTCATGTTTCATCAATATTTTCCAAATTCTTAGCTTCGGTTTTAATAAAGTTTTGGTCTTCTTAGACCGGATGTATCCTTTGGGATCTATTTCGTGAGTTCATATGATACACTGGTTGTTGATGGTTGGTTAACCTTTGCTTAAGGTTATGCTCAAAACCCTCTCAGAAGGAAATCAGTCTGCAACCAATTTCAGTTTGGCCAATGCATCGGTTCTAAGGTCTAACCATTCCAATCGAAAGGACCATGAAGATGATAGATTCATATCGGCGAAGTCAAAGAATATTCAGCAAAGTTTGGTGCTCTATGAATGGTCCAACAAAGGATCAACTTTGGTTGGCTTCAACAATCCCAAAGTGAACAACCAGAGGTATAAGGTTTTCAAGACATCAACAATGGCGAAAGACGAAAAAAGTTATGTAGCGGGTGCAAATCAAAGAAGATGGAAGTACTTGAAAAAGGATGAAGATTTCGTTGGAGGTTCACCATAATCTTGACCAAATAAGGAGCTGAAGAATCGTCTGATTTGCATGCTTCTTTTATGACACATGTATTTGTATTTAATATTTTGATGCCATGTGTTCTGGTTATAAGCACGTGTATGCTAGTAACTTTGTACCCACTCTTGATAAGCTTAATAAAAAGCACAGTTGACAAAACAAGTTATGTATCCTTGCGTGAATATTTTTCTAGGAACACTTGAATAGCTTTTTCCTTGACACTGGGCTGCATCAAGTAATCAACAGTAATAATTGATAAGGTAAAAACAATAACCATAAACATGAATTCATATGTCAAACCTTACTTCTGAATATATCGGTTCACCAACAGAATTATGGCCATACACCTTCTCAAGAACATATATGGTTAATCCTTGTTTCGCATCAGGTTCCTTATAATCAATCATATAGTCGTCTGCTTTATCTCCATGACTTTTCATCTTATCCCGCTCGCTCTCCTCCATGCTTTCTACTGAAGATTTACGTTCTTCACTTTTATCATCCCCCCTCACCAGCCTCATGTTATTCCTCTACTTCAAGTTCATTAAACATGGGCATGGTTCAAGAAAATTTACCATTTCAATTTCACACGTGCAGTCTCCTCCAAGAAGACCATAAGAGTCTTTCTTAACAGCAGGCTGAAGCACAATTGTAGAAGAATTTTCTTCTTTATACTCTTCTCTTATCTCAAGAAGTTCTTCATATTAGAAACAAAAAGTGATAACACCACTTAAAATGCATATGCATAATTCAAAAGGATAAGGCACCAAAAAACTAACACATCATCCACACATTTTAACAAACAGTTGTAGTAAAGAAGGAAGCTTCCATTTGAAAATCATCAATCTCAATGTTAAGAGAATTTGGGATTGTAAAGTCTTGTTTCTTGTCCTCAAAACATAACGGTTTGTTTTGATGTTATGTTAGCATAGTAATTTTCTCCCAAAACAAATATGCCAACAGTCACACATACACAAACAAACAATATTTGCTTAAGTTCAAACCAATGTGAAATTCATACTAAGCTAAGAGTTACTTGCAAACTCTAAAACCAGAAAAGCAGTTAAAATATACTGATTATATATATGAAACGTAATAAAAGGCTCAAATATAGTCTCTAATGAGTTAGTATACAAATTTAGAGGTGCAGTGATAGTATTTAAGGGCCGAATCCGCAAAAAGACTCAAGATCCCTCAATAAATTTCAGTTTCAAATTAAGCTAAACAAAATGAATATAATGTAAGCAAAAGAGAAACTAAAACAGTTGTAAGTTCAATTAGGAAGCTAGACTTATTCTTAAGTAAAACAGAAATGCGAATTTTACATAAAATTGCAAATCAGACAAATGGCTAGAGGTTTAGTTAAAAGTTGTTTTTGAACTCAAATCACAATGTTCAAATTACTCCACTTTCTTTGCAAAGATTATTTATGTAAAAATCCTAGAGTTCCAAATTTCTTTTCAAATTCAACAGTTGAGACAAACATTAAACATATGTTTGATAAGTTCACAATCTCAAAACTAAATTTCTTTGCAGATAGGTATTTTGCTCATCTAAAGTAAGTCAAAATAATATTGTCGTATTTATCAATTATCGTAAGATCTAAATTCCAAGTGGTTATTCTAGAACTAGCATTAAGTTTAATCGAGATAAAAAAATTATAAGATTACCCTAACAACTATGTCTAATCTAATAATCCATTTTTAACCTTTGAAAAAACCCTAAATCTAACAAGCATCTTTAACTTTTGAAAAATCCTTAACCTAACAAGTAGATTATTCGGACATAATTAATAAAACAAAAAAAATTGATCGAATAAATTGCATAGAAAAATTAAAGAGAAATAAGGTTATAAGCCGACCCTTCCATGTACTCCTCTATTTCCTTCGCTGGACATGGAGTTACATATAAAAAAGACTATTTTAATTAAACTTTTATACCTAAAAAATCATCACATAATATTTTCTATTATGGATTAAGATGTGATTAACATTAATAATGATGTCTCAGATGCGGTTGGTGGAACATAATCAACTATTGTCATGTCTGAGATAAGTGCTCTAATTTATAAATTGGGTTGAAAAAGGTAAAACATGGAAAAAAACCTTAGAAACCATAAACAAGATTACAAGAGGATAATACAGATCTTTGAACTGAACAAGAAAAGGTAACGACTAGAATAGTTGCAAACTTGGACTCCACTCCAGTTCATATGCGAAAACTGAATAAACTTTTTAAAAATTAGATATGAATTCACCTTGAGTATCAAAATTGATAATAAAATTTACTTAACTATAGTATTGATGCTAAAATAATCTCGAATGTCGAAGGAGATGGACAATAAATCTAAAAACACTTAGACACATGCGTAGATGTGAGGATCAGACTCTAATTTATCATCAAATCTCATGTATAGATCAATTATATCCGTATAGATTTACTAGGCTTGGTATCGCGTGTCAAAGCTCTTATTTTCAAATCAAAACCAAGTAGCAATAATCTGTGAAATCCATGTCCTTTATATATGTGAGATTTTTAAGGCTTTGGATGAGTTTGTTTACGAAAATCCTACACTAGTACTCTCATATTGTAGTTCTATAAGACTTCATTTAGTAGAGTGGTTGTGTATGACCTCACTTGATAGAGCGGTGCATTGAAGAACAAATGAAAACACTAAAATGTTTGCTTGATACATTCCAAAGATATTTTTTCCTTAGACAAGCTGATTGATAAAAAAATGAAGAACAAGTTTAGCATTACCCAAAAGAAAGGAAACAAAGGCTTTGAAGGAAGCATGGCCTTCTGGTTTGTCCAAGACCACCAAGTTAAGTAGGGGATGGGTTATATAAAAGTAGAATTAAAAAAATTCTTTATCGGTTATTCTTTATTGGTTACACACTGATGTAAAAGGGGCTTTTGAAGTAAATTTTTTTTGTCAACATTATACTTTATTAGCCACATGGGCTTAAACGGATCAGATTACAGAAACAAAGGGTTAAGGCCCAAACATTAAAATACAGATTTTGTTTAGGAACAATCACCCATTACGTGTCATTAACCCTTCAACTCAGCTCCACGCGTCGAACGTACGAGATTCAGCAGAGAGAGGGAAGAGGTCGCCGTCGTTCACCATGATCTCCACCGGCCTCTTTGAACTTTTCTTGTTTCCACCGAGCTTTCAGGACCTCATCTTCAAACACGGTTCTGTAAATCTAAATCCGACTGTAGCAGTTCATCTGAGATCTTCTTCCTCTCTATTCCTCCACCTTCAACAAATGGCCAAGAGAAGCGTGTCCTCGCCTCCGACGAAACTCTTGTCTCGGAGATCGATTTTGCGCCCCACTTAGGACTGACGCTTTGACAGAACACGATATTACTCTCCTGAAACACATAAGATCAAGTCGAGAACAAGAGAGAAAGGAATTTACATAAAGCACAGAGATTGCTACTAAGTTACGATTAAGATCGGAAGAACAAACTTTATTTGTGTTTATACCATATCAGAAGAGGATAAGATTGGTAAACAATTCTGATTTGGTTGAACTAAACACAACAAAATCGTCTATGACGAAGGAAAAGTCGCCAAAGCGAAACAAAAACTTCACTTTTGAAGTAAATTTAACATTCAATTTTAGAAAAACCAAATCCTAAAAAAAAAAAAGCAAACGGCAATATTGATTTGAGAATATATGAGAAGAGTTGTTGTAGATCTTAGTCTTAGTTTGTGGGTGATATGCATTATTGGTTAGACAAGAAACAGGGATACAAAGACAAACTCCCTGATGCAGCGCATCTTTACTTCTAACCGACATATCTTCCGGGTTGGATAACGACAACAACGGCTTTGGTTTTTAATTGGTTTTGTTTTATTTTAGATAATGATTACTCATAAGTTAGTTAGGATTTTTATTCTCTTTTGCCTTATTTAAGGTTCCTATCGTGTGTAAAGAACGACATCTTATCATTGAATTTACACAGAGCTTTATAGTTCTTCTTCTTCTTGTTATCGGTAACCCTTCGATTCAACGACAACAAGTGCTAAAGTGACGTTCGGGTATTCTTAGACTAAACGAACCTCCCTTTGAGACGTTTCGCTGCGCCAGTTTGGTATCAGAGCAACGTTCATTCCGGCAGAAATTTTTTTTTATTCAAAGTGTTGCAACTTCATCGATGGCTCCAAGACGTAACAATCCTCCGGCTGTTGACGCACCGCTTAATGATTGGGATGAGTTAAGGAGAACTCTTGTGTTGATGCAGGAAAACATTCAGTTGACAATCCATAACTCATTGAGGGATTTAGCAACTACCTTGCACCGTGATCGTAGTCGCAAAGGGCTGTCTGACGATGATGATTCAACCGAAGTGGATGACAACCCATTCGCAGAAGAAGAGCGTCAGCGCGATGGCAGGGCAGACCTTTTGCATCGTGATCAGGTTGATAGGAGTTGGGAGATGGATTAAAGGTGGATCTGCCAGAGTTTCATGGTGGGGTCCGCAGGGAAGAATTGTTGGATTGGCTTGTCACCGTCCAAGAGATGCTGGAATTTAAGAAAGTTCCAGAGGATAGAAAAGTGGCTCTAGTGGCGACCAAATTCCGTGGTAAAGCCGCTTCCTGGTGGCTTCAACTCAAGGCTTCGCGTGTACGAGCTGGAAAGGATAGCATCAAGACTTGGGCAAAGCTTGAAAAAGTGTTACGGAAATCCTTTTTACCATATAACTTTGACCGCACGATGTTTACACGATTGCAAAACCTTCGACAAGGCTCGCGATCTGTAGACGATTACGCTGAGGAGTTTTCGTTGCTGCTACTACGGAACGAGATTTTAGATAGTGAGGTACAACTTGTATCACGCTTTATTGGTGGACTACGACCTCAAATTCAGACTGCTATGTCACAGTTCGACCCCCTTATGGTGGCTGAGGCTCATCGTCGTGCAGTAGCTTTTGAACTGCAATTCAAATCGACTTCGGCAACTTGGAACTTGACACAAAGACCTAGACAGCCTGGTCCTGTGGCAGAAGGAGTCCCACCGGGGACGAAGGACAAAGGTGAAATGGGTGGGGCTCGAGGAGAACAGACGAGAAAAGCCCCTGCGACTGATGACGTGAGGCGTTCAACGAGACCTAATGCATTACGATGCTACGCGTGCGGTGAGACAGGCCATAGGCAAACAGCTTGTCCAAATGTAAACTCGCCGTGGTCTCCTAGCTGAGGATACTAAATGGGATGATGATGAGGAGGAAGCTGATGACAATCTCATTGAGGAGATTACGGATGACCGCATTGCAGGGGATAAAAGAACATTGCTTATGTTGCAAAGAGTTTGTCTAGCACCTATGCGCCAGGACGATCAGCCTTGGTTGCGAACAAACATTTTCGCATCTACTTGTACAATCAATGGCAAAGTGTGCAACTTTGTGATTGATTTTGGAAGCTGCAGGAATGTTATTTTGGAAGTTGCAGTGAACAAACTTGGCCTGCGAAGATCTAATCACCCTGCACCGTATAAGCTCGTGTGGTTAAAGGAGGGTACAGCGATCAAGGTCGTGCACCGTGTACTGGTCTCCCTCTATATAGGCGCTTACTATAACGACAAGATTTATTGTGATGTGGTCCCGATGGATGTTAGTCATTTACTCCTTGGTCGCCTGTGGCAGTATGATTGTGAAGTAACACATAATGGCCGCAGCAACGAGTATAGTTTTTTCTTCGAGAATCGGCGCATTGTTTTACTCCCTACCCAAGACCCACCTCAGTTACCAGCTACGCTGAATGTCCCATCTCATCTACAGGAGGGTAAGGGTTCTAGGAATACTGTGTTGCTCTGCTCCTACGCATCTTTCTTCGATGAATTACGCGATGAGAATGTTGTCAACGCTTTGGTAACGAAGCCGTGTCCTAATGCGATTGATAGCATTGTGGATCCTGCAATTGCGTCTCTCCTATCTGAGTTTGCGGACGTCTTTCCGCAAGAGCTGCCGCTAGGATTGCCACCGTTTAGGGATATCCAGCACCACATTGACTTGGTCCCCAGCGCAGCATTACCTAATCGTCCACACTACAGGATGAGTCCACAAGAGCACGAAGAATTACGCAAGCAGGTAGAGGAATTACTGGCTAAAGGACATGTGCGGGAAAGTCTGAGTCCTTGTGCAGTTCCAGCACTCCTTATTCCAAAAAAAGATGGCTCTTGGCGTATGTGCGTTGACAGTAGAGCCATTAACAAGATCACAGTGCGTTACAGATTCCCTATCCCTCGACTCGATGACCCTTTGGACTAGATTGGGGTGGCAAGGATATTTTTGAAACTGGATCTGAAAAGTGGTTACCATCAGATTCGCATCAGACCTGGTGATGAATGGAAAACCGCCTTCAAGACGCGAGAGGGATTGTTCGAATGGTTAGTCATGCCTTTTGGACTGTCCAATGCTCCAAGTACCTTCATGCGCATCATGAATCAAGCTTTACGCCCTTTTATTGGGCGCTTCGTTGTTGTTTATTTCGACGACATACTGGTTTTTAGCGAGTCTCTGGAAGCACATATTGACCACTTGCGCCAAGTTCTCCTAGTGTTGCGCAAGGAAACCCTCTACGTCGCAAGGCATAAGTGTGAATGGGGAGTGAAACGAGTATTATTCTTGGGCTATGTAGTGTCGACGGATGGATTATCTATGGACGAAAGCAAGGTGGATGCCATTCGTTCCTGGCCGGTCCCAAAATCGATTTCTGAAGTTCGAAGCTTTCATGGATTAGCGTCATTCTATCGAAGATTTGTGTCTCACTTCAGTGCGATCATGGCTCCCTTGACTGATTGCATGAAAGAGTCGGTTTTTGAATGGACGACAGCAGCCAATGAGGCGTTTGAATTGATTAAGCAACGCCTTACCACTGCGCCAGTATTGGTTCTCCCGGACTTCTCCGCCACATTCGAATTGCATTGTGACGCCTCTAAACTCGGGATTGGCGCTCTGCTGAGTCAGGATTCCAGACCTATAGCGTTCTTCAGCGAAAAATTGTCGGGAGCTCGTGGGCGTTACAGCACATATGATGTTGAGTTTTACGCTGTGGTCCAAGCCATCCGCCACTGGAGGCACTACTTAATTCATCGTGACTTCATTATTTTCACAGACCACGATGCTCTCAAACACTTGGATAGTCAGGTCAAGGTTTCGGCAAGGCACGCGAATTGGATCTCCTATCTTCAATAGTTCACCTTCACGATACGCCATAAGTCGGGTAAACTAAATCGAGTAGCAGATGCTCTAAGCAGAAGACATAGTTTACTGACTACGTTGCACACGTCGGTGTCTGGTTTCGCTGCTTTCTCGGATTTGTATGAAACAGACCCCTACTTTGGAAAGATTTGGACGGAGGTCAATGCAAATTCGCGTGATGACTTCACCTTGCTCGATGGGTTTCTCTTCAAAGGGTCACAACTTTGCATTCCTTCGTGTAGTCTCCGCCTAAAAATCATTGACGATTTGCACAGGGAAGGTCACGTGGGGCGTGACAGAACACTCCAACTTGTCTCTACGTCGTATTACTGGTCGGGCCTCCGTCGAGACGTTGAACGCTATGTGGAGCGTTATCGCGCTTGTCAGCTTGCTAAGGGTCAAGCGTCTAATGCTGGTTTATACCTTCCACTCCCGATACCGACGCAGCCTTGGACAGACCTCAGCATGGACTTCGTTTTGGGTTTGCCAAGAACACAGAGGGGCAATGATTCGATCTTTGTCGTTGTTGATCGGTTCTCCAAAATGGTTCATTTTATCCCATGTAAACGTACTACAGATGCATTAAAGGTTGCTCAGCTTTTCTTCAGTGAGGTGTATCGTTTACACGACCTTCCTTCTTCGATTGTCTCGGATAGAGATACGAGATTTCTGAGCCATTTCTGGCGTTCTTTGTGGAAAATGTTGGGTACTAGCTTGGATATGAGCACTGCATATCATCCTCAGACGGATGGTCAGACAGAGGTTGTCAACAGGTCACTAGGCAACATGTTACGATCATTGGTGGGTGAGAACATTAAGTCATGGGACTCTCGACTTTGTCAAGCTGAATTCGCACACAATCATGCCTCAAACCGGAGTTCTGGATTCAGTCCATTCAAAGTGGTTTACGGATTGGTGCCGCGGTGTCCGTTGGATCTCGCTCCGCTACCAGACATGACTCGATTTCATGGTGCTGCTGTAGACTTTGTTACCGCATTGCAGGAAACTCATAAGCTGGTTTCTAGGAACTTGGAATCATCGGCGCATTTATACAAGGAATGAGCAGACAAACGTCGTCGTGAGCTCATCTTCAATCCGGGTGATCTAGTGTGGGTCGTAATGACCAAGGATAGGTTACCTGCGCATGAGTACAATAAGCTAAAGTCTCGCAAACTTGGACCTGTTGAGGTGATTGAGCGAATAAACCCAAATGCTTATCGCATCAAACTTCCTCCAGACGTCAACACTTCCAATGTTTTCAACGTCAAGTACTTATCAAGGTTTCGAGGTGACAACGAGGTGCCAGATTCAGAGACGAATCTTCTCCTACCCGGGGAGACCTGATGCAGCGCATCTTTACTTCTAACCGACATATCTTCCGGTTGGATAACGATAACAACGGCTTTGGTTTTTAATTGGTTTTGTTTTATTTTAGATAATGATTACTCATAAGTTAGTTAGGACTTTTATTCTCTTTTGCCTTATTTAAGGTTCCTATCGTGTGTAAAGAACGGCATCTTATCATTGAATTTACACAGAGCTTTATAGTTCTTCTTCTTCTTGTTATCGGTAATCCTTCGATTCAACGACAACAAGTGCTAAAGTGACGTTCGGGTATTCTTAGACTAAAAGAACCTCCCTTTGAGACGTTTCGCTGCGCCACTCCCCCAATAGATTACCAATTTCTTTTGAAGACAACGGTTTCTCATCAAACAACTAGAAGAACACAAGTACTTATCACCACCACCATGTTTGCTCATTATAACCTCAAGCTCTTTGCGTTCCAAGCCACATATGCAGCAATGTAATGGAGCAGCCAACTGTTCTCCCCACCACCTCAAACTCATGGCTAAACAACTTGAAGTATTGTTTTAACGTCAAGTGTAAAGGACCAATTACACAATGAGTGTGAAAATTAGAGCAACAATAGTCTTCTATACCACCAGTAATCACCTTCATATGTCTCATCCTTGGTAAAATCTAAGCTGAGAAGATGGTCGTCATACTTGTGTCTTGCTATTTAACGTGACTAAGCGCAATCAAACCCCAAATGAAAACCAAATGTAGAACAGGATAGCCCTTGTTGCAGCAGAACTAAGGGTTATAAACAATAGATAACTTGCAAGCTTGACATATGCTTACATCACTAACTTCACCATCCTTGTGGAATGCTAGATGATGTTCATGTGTGAAATGGTCTATGTTTTCGTCATCTGCTATCTTGGTTGGATAATCATCATCACCTCTGCTTGGTTTGTTTTCAAGTTCTCTTGCCTTCTTTATGTTTTCATAGGCTTCAAATTTGAATGGACGTATCTACATTCACAAGACCAACCGATATAGTACATGAAGTTGCAAGCATCACAAGACCAACCGATATAGTACATGAAGTTGCAAGCATCACAAGTGAAAGAGAATTTCTTCATCAAGAGGTGGAGTTTATGTTGATCTACCTTAGGTTGGTCGATCTCAAGCAATGGTGGGTTCTTGGCACAAGACATATCTGACTTGAAGTCGCATATGAGACATCGATGACCAGTAACATAAGCTCTTCACCACACAGGGAACAACAGCATATGCAACAATTTAATTCAGGTAGACTTTCACGCTTGACAAGCCAAAGAGAGTGTTGGGGATGGAAAGAATGGGTGATCATCTATGGAGATGACTCAATGCATTCCTGGCGGAAGAAGTTATCGCATTCAGGACATGCAAAAAACTCGGCAAGAGAGTTCTGGACAAGACAGGTGTAATACACGAAACATTGGTAGAATCAGAAAAGCTCTGTCACTATGATTCTGATACGGCTTATTAAAGTTATAGGATTCATAATGTAAAAATATGAGTCAACTATCAAAGTTGCAGACACATATTTCATCTGAAAGCATATACTTTCAAGATGAAAATAAAAAGAAATACTATAAAAGACAGACACATAAAAATACTACTCAACTTTGTTTCCCTTCAATCAGTTTATAATACTACATTGCAAAACGAAAACAATCTCAAAACTCTTAAGAAAAAAAAGACAACACCATGTTTGGAGTAAAGTGAATATATCTTTTAAATGGATTCTAATGTTTCCACAGAACTCACTCTTCCATGGCTTCGTTTGGGACAGACTTGTTGCTTGAGACCAAAACTTTCATCTTCTCTGAGTCTTGTTGCTGAGATGGTGCTTTGATCAAGTTAATGTTCTGGTCTATCTCAGCAACTTCACTCTTGAATACCTTCTGTTTGTTTGGCTTCAACCTAAGTCCCACACAATAACAAAAACCAATCATAAGAGTCTTATTTCAAGGATCTGTACGAGATTAAGGAATAGGTATACTATTATATTATAATTGCCACCTCTTATTGATGTGTTCAGCTTCTCTGGTGCTTCTGATCTTATCAATCTTCTTAATGGCCTTGAGAGTATCCTCTGTAACGTTCCTATCATACCTCTCTGGTCTGTTTCTCTTCTTCTCAAACTCAAAAGTTTTATCCTATTTTTTTTTGTGGAAAGGAAAACAAGCGTGAGGGTGAGAGACTTATCTAAGAGAGCTACTATTTCCTTTACTGAAGGATTATTAGTATTGAATACCTGAGTCATGTCCTTTCCATGTGCGGCTCTGTATGCTTTAGTCCACTTCACCTTACGAGGGTTCCTCTTCATCTTGAAGTTCTTGTGGCATTTAGACCTACAGAACCGGAAAATCTGCAAAAAGGACAAGACTTGTAATAACTGAATCACAATGTCTGAGAAAGAATCTCCCCATCTTATATACAAAACTCATAGCCACAATCACAACTCAACGGTAAGAATAGAAACTGAGTTTTCAAAGAGCACATAGACACATTCAAGTTAAAGATAGACATCATTCACATCTATATAATTAAAGAAAGTTGATGAACAGAGCATCCATGTATGTCCAAAGCCAAAAGGACTTATAACATATCAAAGTAATGTGATTCTTAGAGAAAAGAATTTACCTTTGCATCGTTGCGGACAAACTGAATACCATGTCCAGGATATATGGTAGAAGAGCAAAACCAACACTTGACCAATCTCATCTTGTCTCCTCCTTACAAGTTCCCTACAAAAAACACACAACGAAAGAGAGCTTCAGGCAGACATCTAATTACTGGTTTCACTATCTCAATGTATCACTAACGAGATGTAGGAAGGAACACTTTTGGATCATAGAGATACTAATCGAACCTGCAAGTGATATTAGTCGCAGGCAAATTAGGGTTTCGCTCGGCAGAAGGAGAGTTGTAAGAGACGACGATGCAGAGAGGAGAATCTCCCTTAGGGTTTTGGTTGAAACCTAAGCGGTGCCATTTTATATATGTGGCTCATTTCATTAGTATTTCAATTTTAGGCCCATGAGCCCAACAATGATGCCAACCATTTGTTATGTTTCTTGCCCATTAAACACGGTTATTGCAATGAAGGAATAACTTTATCAAGCTTTGAAGGATAATGCACCTCATTAACAGGGCCTTGCCTTGGCTTTCTTGTACAGACAAAAAAAAAAACATTTGCCCTAGCTCTCAAGGCCACCAACAAAATTTCACTTAGGGGCCCCATTTTTTACAAAAAATGTTTAAATAAGTTGGATAGATTTTTCATTTAGAATTAAAATATCATTAATTCAATTAGCCGATTCACCGGAGAAACAATTCGATCTAGATAACAATCATTCAGGTGTTAACACAAGACAACATATCTAAATCAAACCCAAAACATTAGCAACAAACCCAATACGAACCCATGTATGTTAGAGTTTATTTGCAAGTGATTTAGTAGTATAAATATATTTTAATGTGTTGAAAAAGTGCAACTTTAGGTGCTTTAAGCAACTTCTCCCTCTAAACCATTATTATATCAATAATTTTTTTGTGTTCTTGAAGAGAAGTCTAAAACTTTCCTTTGTTTTTACTTTACTTTTTTGCACTAAACAAAGCTTTAACAAACTACTTTATTTCAAGTTTTATCTTTATTTAAACTTGCTATCATAAGGAAGCAAAAACAAGAAAAGAAAGGAAACTACCAAAGTACTAACTTCATACCCCAACGACACCAGGCGAAGAGAGGTTGTTCTGATGTCCGTTTCACAAAGACCGGTGTGTACGATTCCAGTCTGCAGCTCCCCCGACAGGTAATCTTCACAGCAAGACTCATCGGAGGAGTCCCGCGGCCACCAACGCCGATTTCCTAGTGGAAGCTCCGACTCCCAAACCCTAGCCTCCATCAACAAGCATCACCAACTTACCTTAAAAACCCAAATCTGCATGCACAAACTTTCGATTCTGACGATCACGAGGAACTTCCACTTTGAAGAGGAGCATATGAGGGGAACCCCATCCCCATGGAGCGTCTCGTTGCCAGTAGGAAACCCTCATAACCGTGGTGCAAAACTTCAAAGCATTGATGGCTGACTAGCGTAGTCCGACTACCTCTCCATTGTCCTTTAATAAAGATATCTAGTCTCTGTCTAATGAACCACCAAAGCTTCATAGTTGTCTCGCTAACCACAAAAGTTTGCCTAAAAGCAACCACTGGACCTCTAACCTTCCGACAATGATGCTCAAGTTCTAGAAAGGGGGGAGGGGGAAGAGAGCCTTTACAGGTTGAGGAAGACGCTAAAGTCGGAGAAAACCCCTCTCAAATGATGCAAAATTTGAAAGAAAAGAGTTAAGAGAAGCATGTAGATAGATTATTATTGGGAAAATCTCATAAAACACCTTAAAACAAGTTTTTATGATCAAAATAGCACATGAGAAAGAAAATGATCAAAATAAATCTATACTATAATAAAAGGGCAATATGCTCCAAAGAGAAGCATGCCACGTCATTTAAAAAAATCGGCCAATCAGGGAATTTGGTTTCGCCATGTCACCATCGGTTTCGACTAAAGAAGACTGAAAATGGGTTTTCCGTGTGGGATTTTAAATTTCGTTATGGCCCATATTAAATACAATACACCTAAATCTATGTTCAGTTGGGATGTCGTCAAACTCCGTCTCTTCCGCTTCGTCTCCACCATTTTTTCCTCTGTCATCGCTGTTACCGCGACTCTTACTTCATCAATCAATGATGTTCTTTAGTCACTCCTTTATTGTTTCCTTCCACCTTCCTTTGGTTCTTTTTCTATATAAATCGATCGTCTAAACCTAAATCCACTGAAGAAGCTCAAGCTATAGCCATGATATCCAACGAAAATTCTCAAGTCTCCATCGGGAAGAAAAAATATTTATTGTGTTGCTGATCAAAGTTTAACAATCTCTTTCTCCCACACCTTTGTTCTCACCGTCACTGACGATACCCGCCTCTCTATTCAGGTTCCATTCACATGAAGATTTCCAAGCTAACTGTGGACTTAGGAGTGACCTCTATGGTAATATGTCTAAAATTTCAATTCATCTCCAACTTTAACATATTTTTTGCTTGCTTTTATTTACATGAAGTGATCTGCGTAGGCTTTTAAACATTATTGGCCACATGAAGCTACTCAATGGTCAGTCTCTAATTGACTGGTCCGTGCTTGACGAAGTGGAAATAGCAGAACGCCTTGGAGGTTAGCATTTCTCCCTTCAACCTAACAAACTCACGTTTAGCTTGAATCGTGATATTTTTTTATAGGGTTTTAGGTGTAGATATTTTTAGTCAATGTGGAAATGTAAGCATGATAGTGTCCATGAAAATCAAATGCTCTAAAAGATAGTCTATGCATAAGTCTTGGGAACTAACACTTAACATTTTGCCCTGACTATGTTCATTTTTCTGTGATTAGTAAACACTAGGGGTTCGCCGGATGTCCCCGAAATGGTTTGTCACTGGATGCTACTGCTTGAAGCGTCATATTTTGGATTTTTAGTTTGGCATCATGAACTCTAACTTGAAATAAGCAAACTTATGCTCAATAGTGTGATCTTCATATGGCATCAAGTTTTAGATTGATGTCTACTGTAGATTTTCATTGCTTTTCAAAAAATATGTGTTGATCTTCATTTAACGTTTATGTTGCCGTTTGGTCACAGTTTTCCTGACGTCTATTTCGAATGACTAAACGAAAAAAAAACAGGGAGCCTTGCCCTCAGTTCAGTGTCATCCTCACATGTTTTTATAGACTACAATGGCCAACCCACCATTGATTACTTCAACTGGTTTGTGTTTGTAGAGCCCAAAGGCTTATAATTGCCAGCTCCAAGCAATATTCTAATTCAGCTACAATCTTATGTTTGTATATTGTCTTAGGTTGGGTTCTAACCCAGAGATTGCAAAACTGGTGAATACAGAGGAGGTTACTAAGACTGAGATAATGACAATTCACAAAGGTAAAATTAAAGCTCTAAATAATTCACTCGGAAACAGAGGCCTATTTATGTTCACTTGCATTTATCCCATTGCAGGAAGGTCTTTTGAATGTGTATCCACATTCCACAATTGATGGTGTTCAGCGACTATAAAAATAAGGCCACCAGAGGACCTTCTTCATTAATGTACCCAAAGTTTGGCAACATTAACGTATCCAGTGTAGCAAAGTATGAACTCTAACCTCTAAAACCATTTACGTCTTGACTAAAATTTGCCTTTAGTTCCCTCTTGATCACAAGTACTAAGATCTCTATCTACAACAATAATGACCAGGTTGTTTTCGTGTTACTTGGTAATGCAAGCCGTGAGTTGACTGGAAAGCATACCTCGGAAATAGTTGACATTAATGACACTGAGGTAAATTGACAGCAAGTTATAGAACTCTCAATGTCATGTAAACTAATTTTATTTTTCCAGTAATGTTAGGCTAATCCATATCTCGGTGCTGACCATGAGATGGCTGCCCTCCCCAAGATTTAATTGATATCATTGGTTAAACACACAAGTTCAGGGTCAAAGTGTCAGAATATGGCATCTCAGGAAAGACTCAGACTATGACTGTTACGAAGATTGTCCCTGCAGTAGTTTCGCCCACTGTTAATAACTCCACCCGACCTCCCACTTGCCGCCAAATCAAAGTGGCCTTGCCTTCTAAAAGTGATGTCGGTGCATCTTCCAAAAGTTGTGGATACGATGCTGATGAAGGAAATGAAAGTACCAGTAACAGTGATGAATTACAGAAAGCAAAGCGTTCTAAACATGTGAAAAAGAGCAACGACCACCACTCATACCTTCCCTTTTCAGTTTGAGCTTTTACTTCAAATTCATCTTTCAGTGTTGCTTTAGTTAAGTATTTGCAAACAGTTTACTTAAGTATTTGTAAACAGTTTTTTTTTTTTTTTAAAAACAAGACTCTACAAAACAACTCTACTTCTTTAACATGTTCCAGATCAAATCTTAAAACCACCAGTTGACCCGTCTTCTAAGCCATCTCGAACGGAATGGAGAAAACCATCTCTACCCACCCTCTCGATACTTGGAGGTAAGACAAATCCTCATCTAGCTGATTCACCAAAATGTTTATACATTTAAAGTTAATTTTTTGTATGTCATAACACATCATATTTAATTATTAGTTAGTACAAATTTATACGAAGGTCTGGGGGAATATGACACATCATTTTTTTAGCAAAAAAAATGAAGAAAGAGAGTTAATAATGCTGTTGTTAACCCAAAATACACAGACAATTCAGTCAACCTTATTCAAGCCTACTACGATTTAAATTATTCAAATACTAGAAATTGGATTGATTTTAGATCCATGGAGTAATAGTTAAAGAAAAAAGGAACTAACCAGTAGCCAAAATATATTTAATCATGAGCCTATTAGAATGTTTTTAAAATGCATTTTTAGTATATATTTAGACAGGTTATATATAAAACCATTTGAAATTTGTAACATTTTAACAATAATTATGTAGTTTTGTCTAAAAATTGTCATTTTATTTTAAATAAAAATTCATATGCTATCTATGTCATGGTATTTATTTTATGTGTTTTTGGTATCTTACAAAGACCATGTGTTTTAAATTTTTTTTGAAAAAATATAACTCATTTCTCTATTTCAAAGTATGTCAAATTTCGCACAAAAAAGATGTGATGATTAAGCACTACCTACTCACTAAAACATGATTTGGACCTATAGACATAGGAATCATATTAAATCCATGAAGTTTAAAGGAAAAAAAGATTAAAAAAAATCAAAGAAGTCTATAGGTCCGCATTTAACTTACTTAACAAAGTTATATTTTTGTTTTAACCTGTCTAGATATTATATCACACATGCATTTAAAAACTCTCTAATGGGTTCATGTAATCTAATATCTAGACAGGTTATACATAAAACTATTTGAAGTTTGTAATATTTAAACAACAATTATGTAATTTTGTTAAGTAACTTTTACATTTATTCTAAATAAAAATACATATGATATCTATGTCATGATATGTAGTATTTCATGTTTCTGTGGTATCAACTAATGTGTTTAAAAACTGTTTGGAAAGATATAACTTATTTTTGCACCAAAAAGATATAATTTATTTCCTTCTTCTAAGCAAGTCAAGTTGTTGCCAAAAAGAAAAGCAAGCCAAGCTTCACACAAAGAGAATTCTTTTTTTTTTTGAAGAAAGACACGCAAAAAAGATTAAGAATGCAAATATGAGGATTAATAAGCGCATACTCACCAAAAAAACAATGACAGGCATATAAACTTAGGAAGCATATTTACTATAAAGATATATATAATGTAAATGCTGTTTGGATTGGGGTAAATACGATATGTTATTTATTAATAGTTATTCACTTATTCTTCTGCATTTACTCATAGTGATCTTGGGGTTTAACTTACCTCCTGATTCCCGACTAACAACCTACGTAGTCACTCCAAATTAAGTTCTTTATTTATAAATCATAGCTCTCTAAATGCATATATGTAGTGTAATATTTAGATTTATCTATATCATAGCTTATCCATATCATACGATATGAGCTTCATAATATAGAAACAAATAATTTTATAGATTTAGTTTCAAAAAGAAAAAATTTCTAGATTTGTTTTAAAAAGTTGTTATTTTTATAAAGAAATATTTAAACATAGAATACAGTGGAGGCTCACTTCATTAGAAACTCTAATTATTACTTCCTTGAATGGTTATAAAGACAAATCTTCCTATTGAAACGGGACAAAAAACTTCAAACAATTTCGATGGACGATAAACAAAATGAGGTCGTCATCCCGGATCCGGACTAAACCAAAAAGTGTATCATTATTCTCAGTTATCGAATTGGTTTACCATAATTTTCTAAAAAAATTAATTGTTCTTAGCTTATGTCTATATTTAGTAGTTCATGAAAGGGAAATATGTGAGCGACCAACATGGAAACTGAAATTGTTTGACTGTAAGTAACAATTTGATTACAGTAAAAAAAATACCTCCTTTATCAGCTTAAATTTATGCAGCTAATCAGTTCATTTTTTTTCAACTCTAGGTGGCTGTGAATCTATGATATTTATGACTTTTATGATATATAAATCCTTAGAAAACATCACTCATCTTCAATCGTGTTATGATTATTACCTCTAGCTAAATCATACCATCCACAACTCCAAATATGATCATCATGAAAGCAAAACTATCTTCGTTTCTAAGTTCAGTCTTTGTATTTTACCAAACTAATAAAAGAAAATTTTATTACAGCAAATATGTGCAGTTATAAAGCTATATGCAACATCCACACAAAAAGAATAAACACATCTCGCCCCCTTATACTATTATATCCTACAGGTTAAAAGAGTTTATAAAAATTCAAAATGATTCTACAATATCTGATATTCAACCAACATATTTAATTACAAAATTTAGAAAAAAATTATCCGCGCGTAACGCGGAAAACGATCTAGTTTCATTAAAAGAACTAAAAGATTAAGCTACCCTTAATGACTAATACATTCAATAGAAATAAATACTTATAATAAATATTCTAAAAAAAATTGTTTTACATTTTATACCATAAATTCTAGATTCTAGATCCTAAACCATAATCGTTAAACCCTAAACCTCATCTTCCCTTTCGAAATAAACTGTAACTTTATATTAATTAATTCAGTGGGCATAAGTTTTTTTTGCTCTTTAACAAAGCTCATTAATGGGTATAAGTTTCTTTTTTGCTCTTTAACAAAACCTATTTTGTCATTTTGGTGCTATGTTTGTGATAAAAAATTTGTGCTATTAGAGGTATTTTTCATTATTATTTTCTTAAATTTTATGTTGAAATCTTACCACTATAATTAGTTTGGATGATTAAATTTTAGGATTTATAGTAGTATTATTAAAAAAAAAATTGTATAATTTATTATTCATTTAGATTACATACCATTTATATTTATACTCATATTATCATATGAGTAATATAAAAAATAATATACTTTGTTGTTATTGACATTATTAAAAGGGAAAATCTCTTTGATATACTTTTTTGAAGTTTTTCTCACAAAATAGATTTTAAAGAAAAAATGACCAAAATAGATTTATTTTTTAAAAATTAATATATATATATTTTTTAATTTTCAATCTCATATCTAAAACTTCACCCCATAACTCTAAACTCTAAGTCTAGATTAGTTAACCCCAAATATAAAAATGTGTATTTACATCATTTAATAAATTTTATATTAGTCATTTTTTTCTTTAATTTTTTTTTTAATTTTTTTTAGATCTATCTTAGAGTATTTTTCTTATTAAAATGCCACTGTAGTACTGCTTATGTGAAAACAATAATCATACAGATTTTATGTTGTTTTAAAAGGATTTTATGTTTGAATATATAGAATAGTGATTCTAGTGATAACTAAAAGTATTAAAATATATGTTTAAACAAAAAAAAGAACAGTACATAGGAACAAAAAAAAAACAGTATATATAATTTGCCTTATACATGTATTGTATAAGTCTAGGCACGAAACTGCTCATTAACAGAAATGTTTGTAGTACTTCAAGATAGCCATGCATCACAATAGATTAGTGCAAAACAATGGATGGAATCAAACCCCTGATGAGATGTTTCAATGTGCTTTTCTTCCAAATCTTCTAAGGTTATTACTTGCGGCTTTGGATTTCGTTAACGTTTTCTTTTTCTCAAACTCAAAAAGTTTTATTCGCAAAAAGGAAAGCAAGCAGAGAAAGCTAAGAAAAGTTTCCAGTAACATGAACAACAAATACATATAATTCACTCTTTGATCAAAAAAAACAACAACTTATAATTCACTCTAAAACTTACAAAATTATAAAATATAACTAAATATTTTAAAATTCATTGTGTAATTTTATAACATAACTAATATAATAACGTATTCATCTACTTTTTTTCGTTTGGAACACATTGTACTCATCTATTAAATAGTTCATTTTATTTGTTAACTTGTTTACCAATTCTTTTTTTTAAAGAGTTCATATTTTTAAAATATATAGTTTTCGACATATAAACAAGACGAATTTATAAAAATACAAAAGATTTACATTTCTCATAATTTTCAAAACACAATTACATTTTGATTGTTCAAGAAAAGTTACAAAATGTGTCCAGCAGATACACAAACAGCCAAAATACCATTTAAAGATAATATAAAACATTTGTTGTTAAAGGGTTTTCTTGCATTTCAAGTTAAGAATGTTTCTTGTCACAATAATCTAAAAGAAATGAATCATTTTCTCCTTACGATACATCATATGTAAATATATAAATATACACATCAAATCAGTTCAAGACAACCAAAAACATGGAAGAGATAGTCCAAAAAGGTTTTCTTGGTGCAGTTAAATTGACTGCTCATCATCATCCTCTATTCCCTACAAACGTTTCCTCTAAATGCATTGTGTGTTCCAAACAAAAAGAGAAACTTACAAACACTAAAGGCTTCACTTGTAATCAATGCAACTTGTATTTCCATAACGATTGCATTGAGATAACCGATTCTTCTCATCATAGACATCCTCTCAAGCTCGATGATTGTAGCAAGCTTTATAGCGCACCTGTCAAATGTTCTATTTGTAGAAACTGGTTGTTGGATATGTTCTACTATTGTCCACGTTGTGTGTTCGAGGTGTGCATGTCTTGTCTAAAGAAGCCATTGATTATTGACCAGCCGACAGCTCATGTCCACCCACTTTCCATTATGCCCATCAGTTCAATCTCGTTCACTTGTGAGGCCTGTGGTACTGGATCTGATGGCTCATTTCCTTGCATATGTCTTCAGTGTTGCTTCATCACCCATCAAGATTGCATTGATTTACCGCGTGTCATATGCATCAATCGCCATGATCATCGCATTTCTCATGTCGATATTCTAACTCTAGAGGAGTGGATTTGCGGAGTTTGTCATATGCCTATCAACAATCAATATGGAGCGTATTCCTGCTCGATTTGTCATTACGCAGTTCATTCCAAGTGCGCGATAAGGGCTGATGTATGGGATGGTAGAGAACTCGACGGTATACCTGAAAAAGAGGGAGATGACAAACTAGAAGATATTGTGCCATTTAAGGTAATTGATGACAAAGTTGTAGAACACTTCAGTCATGAACATACATTAACTTATTTTTATCAAGATGTTCTTATTCGTGACGAAAATCAAAGATGCTATGCATGCATCCTTCCTTTATACCACGGCGGGTGCTACATTTGCATGCATTGTGATTTCATTCTTCATGAAAGATGCGCTAATCTTCCTCGTTTTAAAAGGCATGAGTTACACAATAATTCGTTTACTCTTTACCACAATCCCAAATCAGGGGAACAACTTGAATTAGGAAAAGGTTTGTTCAGATGTGCTGCTTGTAAGACACTAAACAACGGTTTTAGATACGAGAGTGGAAATGTAAAGTTGGATGTTCGATGTGCTACAATATCTGACGAGTTTCGTCATGAAAGTCATCCACATCCATTATTCGTCCTCTCATCATCTTCCTTTGAAGTTTGTGAGGCTTGCAATAGATTTGTAGATAGCATATTGAGTTGTGTTGAATGTTCTCATTTTTATTTGTGCTTTAAATGTGCCACTTTACCGAAAGAGGTCTCCTACAAGCACGACAAACATCCTCTCTACCTGCGATATTACAGGCATGACTATTGTCATTATTGGTGTGAGATGTGCGAGAAACCAACTAATCCATATAGGTGGTTCTATTCATGTGAGATATGTGCGTCGACTCTTCATATTGAATGCCTACTTGGAAAATCACCTTACATGAAACCAGAAGACTGTTTCCTTTTACATGGCCTCGAGTTTCAAGTGGTTACTAACAATCACGTATCACGAGAGTTTTGTAGAGTGTGTCATTTACGGTGCGAAGATGCTTTTGTAATTAAGAACAAGATTGAGACTCGTACATCATGCATATGCTCTCTAGATTGTCTTTATTCTCTTGTGAGGTATGATCGTACAGAGATGAAACGTATTACATTGTAATGTAAAAAATAACATTATGGAATTTATCACATACCTTTCACTTTTAATATTGTTCTTCAAAGCCAGTTTTTACAAAACTGATATATATATGTATTGATGGGAATGATTTATTCATTTGGAGCAGACCCAATATGAATACGAATCTGGTAGAGTTCTCACCATTGAAGTTAAAATTATATTTGGTGAACTATATATGAATATTATGATGCCAAAAAAACAGGAATATTATTAAAGCTGGTTACATTAGTATGAAAAAAAATATATCGTCTAATGAATATTGTTAATAACTTTGTGGAGAGAGGAAAACATATTTTATTTTATTTAGAATCATCTTTTGTATCAATACGCAAGGGATTCATTTTCCTGTTTTACAAGTTTTAAACTCATTTGATTCTATTGTAAACTGTTATTCTGCCAACGACTTAATGGTTTGTACAGTGTTTAACAAGCTTTACCTGTGAAATATAACTTCAACAATGATTTTAAACTCATTAGGAATGTTTTGTGGATTTGCTCCTCGCATATAACTTCAACAATCCACTCAGCCTTAAGTGGGTTGAACAAGCTTTAACTGTGAAATACTGTTTGCAAGAATATTTCTACATGGTTGGAAAGTGGAAATACAACCATCACTCTATACATTAGTACCATATCCTACAACCCAACCAATACCTCCTTTCAGGAGTTCTTTAACTCAAAGGATGATACGCCAGCAATGTGAGATAGCACCATAGGAAAAATTTGCCTAGTTTTGAGGCAGCATAGATGATAGTTGTTTATGAAATTTCCAAGAGTGCTTAGCCAATAATGCCTCATTGAAGTGTTCAATCTCTCGGTAACCAGTGCTACACATTTTGGAAGAATAAGTTCATCCTAAGCAATCTAATTCATCTTTCTAGTATTCAGTTTCACACCCCACCAAAAAGTTAATTATGAGTTCAGAACATTTTTCCAAGAAACAATGAAAATCTTGTCCGTCATAAAGCACATAAAGCTTCCTTTTCTTTGCAGTTGGGATGGAGCCTCCAATCTATATTTTAAAAAGACCATTTTTATATCCTTTTTGGTTTCTTTTTTAATATTACAAGTGTGCTACTAGATTTTTTCTTAATAAAATCAATTCAATTCAAGAATATTTAAAATACCACAAACTTAAATGCGAACTAGGTGTTTTCCTGCACCAAGTGCAGAAATAAAAATTTTAAAATTTAAATTATAATAATATTTTACAGTTTATAAATTTTCTTATTTGCTTATAATATTTAATTTTAAATTTTCATTTTATTATATGTAAACATGAAATAAATAAATAATTTTATTTAATAATTCATATGTATATATTTAAAACTATAATCTTGAAAATATTTTTATCTATTTATTTTGGTCAAAATATATTAAATCAAATTCTATAAAACTAAGAAAAACATTTATGTATATAATTTTCAAAATGCAAAACTAAATAGTATTTCTAAAATTTATACTTATTAAAAAAAGATTAATGGAATTGGTGTATTTTCAACTACATAAACTTTTGAAGAATTGTGTTAGTCATAAAAATTTATATAATTATAAAAATATAATTAAATAATATTCAAAAATATAATTTATTATTATATTTTTATTTTTATTATAATATTAATTTTAATGATAATTTATTAGTTATTATCAGATTTTAATAAACTTACCAAAATTAGAAATCAACATTAAATGTCTATGTCCATGTCACAATTAACTTTAAGCCATGTCATCATTGAGTCATCATTTTTTTTTCAAAATTAGTGTGGTGATGACACATGGCAAATCACTTCTCAAATAATGTATAAGGGATTATTTAATAATTCACATGTATATATTTAAAACTATAATCTTGAAAATATTTTTATCTATTTATTTTGGTCAAAATATATTAAATCAAATTCTATAAAACTAAGAAAAACATTTATGTATATAATTTTCAAAATGCAAAACTAAATAGTATTTCTAAAATTTATACTTATTAAAAAAGACTAATGGAATTGGTATTTTTTTCAACTACATAAACTTTTGAAGAATTGTGTTAGTCATAAAAATTTATATAATTATAAAATATAATTAAATAATATTCAAAAATATAATTTATTATTATATTTTTATTTTTATTATTATATTAATTTTAATGATAATTTATTAGTTATTATCAGATTTTAATAAACTTACCAAAATTAGAAATCAACATTAAATGTCTATGTCCCTGTCACAATTAACTTTAAGCCATGTCATCATTTTTTTCAAAATTAGTGTGGTGATGACACATGGCAAATCACTTCTCAAATAATGTATAAGGGATTATGGGGAATTTTCAAAAATATAACTTTTCTTGTACCATTTTTCATTTTACCTTCATTAAATAGACATTTTCAAAAATACCACTTTTTTAAGGGGAATTTTTTTTTGAAAATTAATTAGAATCCTAAATTTTAAATTCCTAAACCCTATCCCAACCCTACATCACCCCTTAACACTAGACCCTAAGTCTTAAATTAATTAACCCAAGGGTTATAAGTGTGTTTTTTCCTCTTAAAAACAAAAGTAAAAGTGATTAATATATTTTTGAAAAGTGGTACAAGGAAAGTGGTATTTTTGACAATTTCCGAGGGATTATTCTCCTGTGATTCATTAATATCAGTCAACAGAATATTTTGGTCATATATTCACAAACAGAAATATTGTTTGTCAAAATATTAATATATCGCACATTAAAAAACTTTAGTTTAATATATTTAGGTTCATAAATTGTAGATGTATACCCCTTAAACATTATTTGTGACGTGATTTTGATATATGTTCTCACCATATTAAATTTCACAAAAAAGATGACATTGCATACGTAGTTCAAAAAAAAAAGATGACATTGCATACCAAAAAATGATTTGTCTTAAGGTAAGATGTGACATGGACAAATATATTTAATATTTATTTTACTTGTGTTAAACTTTTTAAACTATGATAATAACTTATATATCATCAATAAATAAAATATTTGATGACAAAAAATTGTTTAAAAATATGGTAATAATTGATATTTTGTCATTAAAATAAATATATTTAAATATAACATTAAATAATATGATGATGTTTACAAAAATAGAGATATTATTTTATCTATTTTTTAATTCTAAAATGTATATTACTAAAAAAAAATTATAGAATTTTTTTTAAAAAAAAATCATTTTTTATTAATACCATTTGTTTCTTTTCGATATCTACGAGTTTTAGAAATTATGTTTAGTTTTATCTTTTATCTTCTAATATTTTTACAATTTTATATTAGTTTCCTAATTTTATACAAATTGATTTAATATATCTTAACCAAAAGAAATAAATGTAAATCTATTTAAGATTATAATTTTAAATATATACATATATATTCTTGAATATAATATAAATAAATTAAATTGTTTATTTTATAATAATTTATATTTAACTAAATCAAAAATTTATATTAAAATATTAATATAAAATAATCTAATTTAAAATATTAGCCAAATTTCATTTTAAAAATATAATTTAAATTTAAAAAAACTATCACGAAAACACATAGTTTTTACATTATTCTCTATGATACATGATTTAAAAATACTATAGATATTTGTATTTTGACACACTTCATCCTTATACAATATTGAATATACTTGATATATATCATTCAGTTGACTACTATATTTACTATGTTTATGATAATAACCCTATTTTAACGTTCAAAATTATTGGTTTCTCATATACAGAGTAATTTACTATAGTTTGAATATTTAATAATCTGAAGTTATGGAAGCATAACAAAAATTTAGCATTTGTGGGAATATACTTTCATATTCTTAATATTTACTAAATAACATATATATATATATATATATATATATATATATATATATATATATTATAACAGTTGTGGCGGAAAGATCCAGAGTCGTACTTGAGCAGCTTCTTATAAATCTTATCAACTCCAATGATTGTGTTTCAGAAACAGAGCTCCTCAAACTCGGGAGCGTAGGCTTCTGTGGAGGTAACATGATTGTAGATCGGAATGACATAAGCAGATGCTGGAGCGTTCCCAGAAAGAGTTGGACAACCCTTGAGTCATGTACCTATTCCATAATTTCCATTGATTGATTCAAAAAAACGAATTGGTTACTAATTAAGTAATACTCTTATGCTTCTCATTACATCTATTTGGTAGTCGCAACATTTTAAGCAAACATGAATATGTAAATTTGGTGCTTCTTGCAAATATCACTGTCCTCAACAAGGATAAGGAGATTATGTCACTATCTTCTCATTTAATCACATGGGATTTTCATTACGTTTGTCTTCAATCACTCTCACTATGTAATCTAGCATATATGTGTCATAGCTATAATGTATTGTATTATTTCTCAACTTTTTCTGTATTAATGGAATTCACATAGGGAAAAGAATATTGTCACTAGACGAGAACATAGAGTAAATTTGGTTTCACCTTGACTTCACCATTCCACTCTTTCTGGTGTACAAGCTCCATTCTATCAACCGGTCCAACTATTTTCATTTGGTTTCAGTCTCAATCCGTTTTATTCATTTCAGGCATTCAAAGTAGTTATACCAAGACCTAAGATCTTACCAGGCTCATATGTTCAAAGTACTTACGATTACAGCCAAAATGAATGGTTCTTCCTCTCGGTATGGTTTCATACTCAACTGGCATTGGCCTCTCACTTTGTCATGTGAGTCTTATTACCCAAGCATCTGCATATATTAGCTTACACCTTACTGTCTTGAAACTCTCATGAGTCAACGAAAATACTTTGGTAAATGATTAAAGATAAGTTAGAATTTATGCTGACAGAAAAAGTTATTTTTTCTTTATTTGGTTATGAAGCTTTGTTTTTCTATCCTCCATTCATTTTTTGGCCCACAAAAACAGTTCCCTGGTAACAATGCAGTCATTTTCCGCAATGTGGGATTGGCAAGTTTGGCCATACCTGCAAATTTGATCACTTTATGAGCTCTTCTTCTTCTTCACTAAGCTACACCCCAGACGGTTTCTTTCACTCACTGACATGCCCCTCACGCCCACTACAAGAAAACAACGTAATTTCGACGACAAATTTCGTCGGAGTTGCGTCGGAATAGGCATATTCCGACGGTATTTCGACGAAAAAAATCGTCGGAAATATCTCGTCGAAAAGACATATTTTGTCGAAATTTTGTCAGACATTCCGAGAAATTCTCCTACGAAAGCTTTCCTCGGAATTTCCGAGGGACATGCTTCCTCGGAAATTCCCGAGGAAATTTCCGGGGAAATTTGTCCCTCGAAAATTTATGAGGAAATTTGTCCCTCGAAAATTTCCGAGGAAACCATGTCCTCGGGAATTTCCGAGAGACACTTTCCTCGGAATTTTCCGAGGGAATTTTTTTCTCGGTATATTCGCAAACTATTTTTTTAAATAATTAATTTTTAATATATTTTGTATTTTTAATTTAATTTTTAAAAATAAAATTTAATATCAAATAGAAATTATATTATAATATTAAAAGTTTTACAAATTAAAAAAAATATTAAAAAGTTTTATTAAAAAAACACAAACTAAAACTCGTGTGGGAACATCCGTCTCATCATTTCCATCATTTGTGCATTTGCCCTCTTTCATGCCTAGATATCTTTAATTGTAATTCTAAAGTCCTTTCCCTAAAAATATTTATTTCTGTTTCATAAATGTTTTTTTTAATTGCCAACATCCACGTCTCTTTAATAAAATGCGTCAACTTTTAAACAAAAAAAAAGTTTGTGTATATGTGAAACAATCAATACAACATGAAACTAGAAAATACCTAATAAACAATGCTTTACAATTCTGTTCAAATGGAAATGACACATAATTCAAATTCCACGCATAGCGCGGACCGATCCTAATTTACAATATATATACCACATTTATAAATCTTATCAGGTCAAAATTTACCTTTATTCAAAATGAGAACAGCTTAAATATTTTAAAACGTACATATTAATGTTTGAAAACAAAAAAATGTAATTTATTATAGAGATTTACACCTATCTAAAAATGATATATTTTGGACATCAAATGGTAGTAGGCGTAATATTTTAGATTTTTAAGATTTTCATCCACAAAATATTCTAAATTTCAGAATTTTATACGATTGAAAGGTATAAAAAATATTTGGCTCTAATTCTGAAAACCAACACTAAACCAACTTATATAACTATAGGGTTATGGTTTCTTTTTTATGTGTAACTTTTACAAATTATTTTATAAAATATCAAAAATAGTAATTAAGTATGATATATATAGGTTGAGTAAACATATTAGCTCATTAGTATTATAAGAATATTGTTTTTTAATTATGATATATGGTTACTTCTTTAAATGTTAAATGACAGAAAAATAAATTAAAACCAATGCAAGACGTTTAAATAATTTTGATAATTATACAATCTTTTCATATAATTGTATCGATATGATTTTTCCATAAAAATATTGAAACAAAAATAAACTTTATATGGACATATGTTAATTTCAAAATATAGAGTATTGTAATTTTACCTTATATTACAAGTTAGTTACTAAAAAGGAAATTATAGACAAAAGTTCAATACAAATTTACAAATTTTAATAATATTTGAGTTATGAATAAAATTATACTTTTTGCTAAATAATTTATTTTTGTAATAAAAGAATAGTTCCACGATTTCTAAACGCAGATTAAAATCTAATTTCTTTATTATAATATTTATCTCATCATTTTGGAAAACATTAACTTTATTTTACTGTTCAAATTCTAGCTGGAACTTACAACTTACATATGTTTCTTAATCAGCAAAATAAATTATATTTCATACACGAACATGACAGGAAGTATTTTTTTTTTCCTCTATGTCACCGAGTTCTCCGTTGACAGAACTTTTCGTAATAAATCTATCAAATAAAATTGAGAGGGTTTTGGTGAACATTTTAAAAACTATTGAGTCACTTTCTTTGCTTCCTTAAAGCTTATAAAAGTCTACTGGAATTGTTTATACGCAATTTTCATATTTTTCTTTAACGACAACTCAACCCTCAGCAACATCACCTACACCTTACTTTACTTACCGCCCCTCACCTAATTTTGTAAAACTGAATAAAATATAATATTATTAGGTTTAAATCCGCCCTAGGTAAGCATTAGGGTGAAATTCTCATTTACATATAATATAATATAATTTTGTAAAACTGAATAAAATATAATATTATTAGGGTTAAATTCTCATTTACATTAGTTTTTATTTTTATTGTTCTTGTTAGATATAATAGGTTTGTCAAATTAATAAAGATATATTTAATTGATGTAATTATTTTTCATTATAAAAGTAAATAAAATAAAATTAGTCAAAATTAAATTTGAAATTCAGCAGAAAAAACATTGATTAGTTTTCTCTTTTATAGTTTTTGATACATTGGTACTTTTCTTTTCTTTTATACACTTTCTTTTAATTTATTGGTTTAGATAATGCTAGAAGTGAGTAGATGTAACTGTTAAACAAATATACACTTTCTGTTTACACTTTCATCCAACTTTATTAAGATTTCAAACAAATATTATTGTTTGTTTTTGGAGTATACTTTGTAACTGTTTTATTCTTTAATTACATTTGAATAAGACTTGTACACATTGGTTCTATTATATATATATGATTAGTTTATAATTCATTTTAAAAATTTACCATAATATTGTTCAATTAAATTTTAATTAGGCAATCCTGTTTTATTGTAGTAATATATATATATATATATATATATATATATATATATATATATATCATGTACTATAACTTTAAATCAAGTAACATTTATTCACCGACTCACTATTTTAATTAGAAAAGTTTAATTTTCAAAATATTAAATCTCATATGTATTATAGTTAAATTTAGATTTATTTTACTAAAGTATGTTGAAATAAAAGTTTAGCTTACAATATAAAATAACCTTTATATTTCTACTAGTTTATGCATAACTTATTAAAAATGATAAATTAATATTTTAAGTATATTTTATGTATATTTAAATTACAGAAAGTAAATATTTAATGATGCAATGTTCATATAAATGATAAACCATCATCATAAGAGAAAAACTAACTTTGTACATGTATAATATATTAGTGTAATTAAATAATTATATTTTAGTAAAATATGTTAAACAAGAATTGTCGTTTGTAGATTAAAAAATTAAAATGATTTTTCATTTTCTTGTAAATTTATGTTAATATATCTAAATGATTGAAAATAACAAATTATATTTTTCTATAATAAAAATTTATATGAAGATTTATGTTTTAGATTTAAATATTAAAAATATGGTGTATCTTTAGATAATTGCTTGTCATCACAAAAGAAAGTTGTAGTTTGAAGATGATTAGAAAAAAAACTGTACAATATTAAATACTTTGGTAAAATTTTGAAATAGGTGATGAAGTGTTAATTTTGGTACACCATTTGATTAGGTGGCTTCATAAGAAGAGATAAAACTCAACTTTATTATTACAGATTTCAGAAGTTACAATTTTGCCATAAGCAAAAAAGTTTATTTTTGTCAGTGTTGGAGTTAGATTTCACCCTTTTACAAAACCGGTTTGAGATCTTAACACAAACCAAAAAGCTCAGCCAAGGCTCAAGAAAGATCACTCGACCTGCAAAGGTCAAGGTTTGCCCTAGCTGAGAGAGCCTCACACACCTAATGATATCTCTCAATTTTGATGAGTTTTAGATTCATATTTTAGTTTATTATTATCATTTAGACTAGCATTTAGGCATACTTAGGTATCATTTGCATTGCATATGTCTTATTAGGTGTTGGAGTACCCTTTGATGCATTTGAGGAGGTTTGGGAGCATTTGTGATCCAAAAGGGGTGAAAGATCAGCATGGATGGAGTACTTAAAGAAATCTTCTGTTGCTAAGATTTAGTGGAGACATAGAAAATTGAGTTAGCTTTCTAATGGAAGTAGTTTCAAGTCATTTGAAGATGTAATGAAGAAGTTATGACCAATTTACTAGAGGCATATCCACCACCGCGGGCTGGGGCCGCGGAAGATCATGGGCGCGGCCGGGAGGAGTGCACCGCGGGCATCTCGCCACGGGTGAAGGCTGGTCGCGGCCATCATACGACTAGGTCGGGCAGTGCAACGCCGCGGACAAGGCCGCGGCATACGGAGGGCGCGGCCGTTGGTCGAAGAAATGGACAGGAATTCGCCACGGGTGACGCCGCGGCATACGCAGGGCGCGGCCAACACGCGATTGGACCAGATTTTAGCCTTCTATATATATATTTGTACCCCAAAAACCCTAAAATATCTCATTTTCTCTTAAGAACTTTGTTTCTCATTGTAAAACCTTGAATCTTTGATCATTCTAAAGGAAGTACTTCATCTAATCTTGTTTCTCTTACATGATTAACCTTGAATCTCATATAGATTTAAGGTTTATCATGGAGTTTATTGAGTAAACATTCTTAGATCTATGGGTTAAGTAGATTAAGGTGATTAGGTAGATGTTTAGGATGATTCTTGCTTGATTAACTTTATTCTATGGCTTATTAGGTGATTTTAATGCTAGGTTAAGGTTGAAAAATCTAATCTAGATCATAAGTTGTTTCACGCCCGAAAGGTGTTCGATGAAATGCTTGAACCAACCTAATATTGTCTTTTACATGTCTAGCCAATGAGAATTAATGTTAGAAATGTTAAATGGTTAGTAGACTTGTTATTTATGCATGCTTGAATGTGTTAGACCAACGAGAGTTGATGTTTAATGCATGATTAGCATAGGGATTATTGTCACGAGAGTGAATTAATCTATTTGAACGAGATTTAGACCTATAGACTTGTTGATTGTTTTGTTTGAGTATCCTAGATTGAATCTTAATCACCCGATATCGATGATCTTGCCCATGGATCTATCCTTAGCTATTGATTGAAAGTTTGATTCTTGCGCTTGTTTCTTGTTAGGATTTGAGATCACTTTGTTTATAATTATAGGAGTTTAGTTTGTTACAAATCACCCATCTTCCCTTATTTGCTTAGATTAGGAAAATTTGTGTATTCTTAGTGTTATAGATCATTAGTTCCCTGTGGTTCGACAATCTTAAATACTACATTGATTTGCTCTGAGGACTAAAAACCCTTATCACCTAACTCGGTGGATCAATGCAAGACGTAAAGGAATCAAAGAGATGAAAGATCACTATAAAGACACATGTTGTACACCAGAGATCACGCCACTGTTATGGTTCACTTCCGAACACCAATATAAAAGAAACGAAAGACCAAGAAAAGGGGATCCAATTGGGGATTCAATTCTCTGAATAGCTAAACTATAGTCTCAATATATTCACACTACTTTGTTCTTCGACACTATTCATCCGTTGTTCTTGGCCTAATAAATACATATACTTTCAATAGTTTATCATAGCTTACGCTTTCCTATTTTGGCTAACCTCTTAAGAAAATTACCGAAAACATAACCCTTATTTATGAGTGAATTTTAGGATACATCGTTTTCCGCTAGAAGGAATGGGAGATTCAGAAAAAAACTATCCCTCTCGATACCCGTCGTGAAACACATATCACGATGGATGCAACAAAAAAAAACAAGTGTGAACTTGAACAATTCCCCAAACGGATTGAATCGGGCTAATCCAGCTGGTGTGACCCCACAGCTAGATGAGCACAGAAACCCAGTCGCACAACAAACCGATGCTATATAGTTCGGTTTTAATGGACTTCCCATCAATCCACCACCACCGGCGGCGAGAACACCAACGACACAACCCATCGACATGGACGCCATATTGAACCATGTCCCTAACAATTTACGTAACGTTTTCTCTGTTTTGCTTCAACGTACATGGGAACATGATATTGCAGGGCGACAAGCCCTACAACGTTTGGAGCAGGTCGTTCAGGCCCAAGCGGAGAAACAAGCTCAAATCAACGATTTGCTGAACCCATCACCAAGAAAATCCGCAAGACACCACTCTTGGAAGAAACGCGGCCTCCACAAGGCCCAACATATCATACAATAATCATTGATCGATCCCATATAAGGAAGCATTAATCCCGGAAGGAGAAATAGGGAATATGAGACGAAACTTAGCACAATACCAAGCCGAGCTCCAAATGGTATGATCTTAGATTCACAGAACTACAAGCTCCGCCCCTGAAGTAGATGGAGTCATCGAAGAGACCCAAAAAATGCCATTCATAGACCAGATCCCAAGCATTCCTATCAAAAACATTAATTTGGAGAACCCAATCTACGAAGGAAAATCGACCCTCGAGCCCGTATGACCGCTTTTTGAATCGCAATGAGGCGAACTCGATTTAACGACGTATAACGAGATGCCGGTTGAATAGACAGGATAACTAGTTCCTTTGGTTTCCAAATTTTCGTTTAAAATGTGGTAGGAGCCGCTCTAGATTGGTTCTCTCGTATGGAGGCAAACACCATTGACAATTTTAACCAACTCTCCACTATTTTTATGAAGCATTATTCTATGTTCATAGGGAAAGGAGCCTTCGACGCCGATCTATGTACCATGTCTCAAAAGGAATAACAGTTGCTTCGATCCTTAACTGGAAGATTCAACACTGTTATCTCGAACATCGTTGTGAGTGACGTTGAAAGAATATACACGTTACAAAATGCTTAGGCATGAATCACGTTTCCATGACGAACTCTTGCTAAATAAACCAGCCACCATAGAAGACGCCCTCCACCAAGCTTTGAAGTATATGGAAATGGAAGTGGAGAAGACATCTCTTTCCGAAACATGTGTTGATGTCAAAACTAAAAGACATGACACATACATACATTAACGATCAGCCAAGAAGACGTGGACTAAGAAGGGATGGAAATCAATGAGATCGGTCGTTTAAAGTGAGCGAGGACGATAAGTCTGACAACATAGAGGAAATGAAAATATGAAATCACGATAAATCCGATCGAAGTCAAACACATGGAACAAGAAAAACAATGACAAAACATGCAGAAAATGGTGCATTTATCACAACCGAAGAGGATATACCATTCAAGAATACTATGGATTCAAAAGCTATCATTTCAACAAGTTCTAGGAAGAAGGATTGGCGCAATTCAAGGAAAATTTGACAAAATCTAAAGAAACTAAAGAATATACAAGCAAAAGAGATCGTGAAAACAAGAGTTTCAATTGCACCAAGACCACTGACCTCAATAAAGAGAGTTAACGTGATAATAGGTAGGAATCACTAACGAGATGTAGGAAGGAACACTTTTGGATCATAGAGATACTAATCGAACCTGCAAGTGATATTAGTCGCAGGCAAATTAGGGTTTCGCTCGGCAGAAGGAGAGTTGTAAGAGACGACGATGCAGAGAGGAGAATCTCCCTTAGGGTTTTGGTTGAAACCTAAGCGGTGCCATTTTATATATGTGGCTCATTTCATTAGTATTTCAATTTTAGGCCCATGAGCCCAACAATGATGCCAACCATTTGTTATGTTTCTTGCCCATTAAACACGGTTATTGCAATGAAGGAATAACTTTATCAAGCTTTGAAGGATAATGCACCTCATTAACAGGGCCTTGCCTTGGCTTTCTTGTACAGACAAAAAAAAAAAACATTTGCCCTAGCTCTCAAGGCCACCAACAAAATTTCACTTAGGGGCCCCATTTTTTACAAAAAATGTTTAAATAAGTTGGATAGATTTTTCATTTAGAATTAAAATATCATTAATTCAATTAGCCGATTCACCGGAGAAACAATTCGATCTAGATAACAATCATTCAGGTGTTAACACAAGACAACATATCTAAATCAAACCCAAAACATTAGCAACAAACCCAATACGAACCCATGTATGTTAGAGTTTATTTGCAAGTGATTTAGTAGTATAAATATATTTTAATGTGTTGAAAAAGTGCAACTTTAGGTGCTTTAAGCAACTTCTCCCTCTAAACCATTATTATATCAATAATTTTTTTGTGTTCTTGAAGAGAAGTCTAAAACTTTCCTTTGTTTTTACTTTACTTTTTTGCACTAAACAAAGCTTTAACAAACTACTTTATTTCAAGTTTTATCTTTATTTAAACTTGCTATCATAAGGAAGCAAAAACAAGAAAAGAAAGGAAACTACCAAAGTACTAACTTCATACCCCAACGACACCAGGCGAAGAGAGGTTGTTCTGATGTCCGTTTCACAAAGACCGGTGTGTACGATTCCAGTCTGCAGCTCCCCCGACAGGTAATCTTCACAGCAAGACTCATCGGAGGAGTCCCGCGGCCACCAACGCCGATTTCCTAGTGGAAGCTCCGACTCCCAAACCCTAGCCTCCATCAACAAGCATCACCAACTTACCTTAAAAACCCAAATCTGCATGCACAAACTTTCGATTCTGACGATCACGAGGAACTTCCACTTTGAAGAGGAGCATATGAGGGGAACCCCATCCCCATGGAGCGTCTCGTTGCCAGTAGGAAACCCTCATAACCGTGGTGCAAAACTTCAAAGCATTGATGGCTGACTAGCGTAGTCCGACTACCTCTCCATTGTCCTTTAATAAAGATATCTAGTCTCTGTCTAATGAACCACCAAAGCTTCATAGTTGTCTCGCTAACCACAAAAGTTTGCCTAAAAGCAACCACTGGACCTCTAACCTTCCGACAATGATGCTCAAGTTCTAGAAAGGGGGGAGGGGGAAGAGAGCCTTTACAGGTTGAGGAAGACGCTAAAGTCGGAGAAAACCCCTCTCAAATGATGCAAAATTTGAAAGAAAAGAGTTAAGAGAAGCATGTAGATAGATTATTATTGGGAAAATCTCATAAAACACCTTAAAACAAGTTTTTATGATCAAAATAGCACATGAGAAAGAAAATGATCAAAATAAATCTATACTATAATAAAAGGGCAATATGCTCCAAAGAGAAGCATGCCACGTCATTTAAAAAAATCGGCCAATCAGGGAATTTGGTTTCGCCATGTCACCATCGGTTTCGACTAAAGAAGACTGAAAATGGGTTTTCCGTGTGGGATTTTAAATTTCGTTATGGCCCATATTAAATACAATACACCTAAATCTATGTTCAGTTGGGATGTCGTCAAACTCCGTCTCTTCCGCTTCGTCTCCACCATTTTTTCCTCTGTCATCGCTGTTACCGCGACTCTTACTTCATCAATCAATGATGTTCTTTAGTCACTCCTTTATTGTTTCCTTCCACCTTCCTTTGGTTCTTTTTCTATATAAATCGATCGTCTAAACCTAAATCCACTGAAGAAGCTCAAGCTATAGCCATGATATCCAACGAAAATTCTCAAGTCTCCATCGGGAAGAAAAAATATTTATTGTGTTGCTGATCAAAGTTTAACAATCTCTTTCTCCCACACCTTTGTTCTCACCGTCACTGACGATACCCGCCTCTCTATTCAGGTTCCATTCACATGAAGATTTCCAAGCTAACTGTGGACTTAGGAGTGACCTCTATGGTAATATGTCTAAAATTTCAATTCATCTCCAACTTTAACATATTTTTTGCTTGCTTTTATTTACATGAAGTGATCTGCGTAGGCTTTTAAACATTATTGGCCACATGAAGCTACTCAATGGTCAGTCTCTAATTGACTGGTCCGTGCTTGACGAAGTGGAAATAGCAGAACGCCTTGGAGGTTAGCATTTCTCCCTTCAACCTAACAAACTCACGTTTAGCTTGAATCGTGATATTTTTTTATAGGGTTTTAGGTGTAGATATTTTTAGTCAATGTGGAAATGTAAGCATGATAGTGTCCATGAAAATCAAATGCTCTAAAAGATAGTCTATGCATAAGTCTTGGGAACTAACACTTAACATTTTGCCCTGACTATGTTCATTTTTCTGTGATTAGTAAACACTAGGGGTTCGCCGGATGTCCCCGAAATGGTTTGTCACTGGATGCTACTGCTTGAAGCGTCATATTTTGGATTTTTAGTTTGGCATCATGAACTCTAACTTGAAATAAGCAAACTTATGCTCAATAGTGTGATCTTCATATGGCATCAAGTTTTAGATTGATGTCTACTGTAGATTTTCATTGCTTTTCAAAAAATATGTGTTGATCTTCATTTAACGTTTATGTTGCCGTTTGGTCACAGTTTTCCTGACGTCTATTTCGAATGACTAAACGAAAAAAAAAACAGGGAGCCTTGCCCTCAGTTCAGTGTCATCCTCACATGTTTTTATAGACTACAATGGCCAACCCACCATTGATTACTTCAACTGGTTTGTGTTTGTAGAGCCCAAAGGCTTATAATTGCCAGCTCCAAGCAATATTCTAATTCAGCTACAATCTTATGTTTGTATATTGTCTTAGGTTGGGTTCTAACCCAGAGATTGCAAAACTGGTGAATACAGAGGAGGTTACTAAGACTGAGATAATGACAATTCACAAAGGTAAAATTAAAGCTCTAAATAATTCACTCCGAAACAGAGGCCTATTTATGTTCACTTGCATTTATCCCATTGCAGGAAGGTCTTTTGAATGTGTATCCACATTCCACAATTGATGGTGTTCAGCGACTATAAAAATAAGGCCACCAGAGGACCTTCTTCATTAATGTACCCAAAGTTTGGCAACATTAACGTATCCAGTGTAGCAAAGTATGAACTCTAACCTCTAAAACCATTTACGTCTTGACTAAAATTTGCCTTTAGTTCCCTCTTGATCACAAGTACTAAGATCTCTATCTACAACAATAATGACCAGGTTGTTTTCGTGTTACTTGGTAATGCAAGCCGTGAGTTGACTGGAAAGCATACCTCGGAAATAGTTGACATTAATGACACTGAGGTAAATTGACAGCAAGTTATAGAACTCTCAATGTCATGTAAACTAATTTTATTTTTCCAGTAATGTTAGGCTAATCCATATCTCGGTGCTGACCATGAGATGGCTGCCCTCCCCAAGATTTAATTGATATCATTGGTTAAACACACAAGTTCAGGGTCAAAGTGTCAGAATATGGCATCTCAGGAAAGACTCAGACTATGACTGTTACGAAGATTGTCCCTGCAGTAGTTTCGCCCACTGTTAATAACTCCACCCGACCTCCCACTTGCCGCCAAATCAAAGTGGCCTTGCCTTCTAAAAGTGATGTCGGTGCATCTTCCAAAAGTTGTGGATACGATGCTGATGAAGGAAATGAAAGTACCAGTAACAGTGATGAATTACAGAAAGCAAAGCGTTCTAAACATGTGAAAAAGAGCAACGACCACCACTCATACCTTCCCTTTTCAGTTTGAGCTTTTACTTCAAATTCATCTTTCAGTGTTGCTTTAGTTAAGTATTTGCAAACAGTTTACTTAAGTATTTGTAAACAGTTTTTTTTTTTTTTTAAAAACAAGACTCTACAAAACAACTCTACTTCTTTAACATGTTCCAGATCAAATCTTAAAACCACCAGTTGACCCGTCTTCTAAGCCATCTCGAACGGAATGGAGAAAACCATCTCTACCCACCCTCTCGATACTTGGAGGTAAGACAAATCCTCATCTAGCTGATTCACCAAAATGTTTATACATTTAAAGTTTATTTTTTGTATGTCATAACACATCATATTTAATTATTAGTTAGTACAAATTTATACGAAGGTCTGGGGGAATATGACACATCATTTTTTTAGCAAAAAAAATGAAGAAAGAGAGTTAATAATGCTGTTGTTAACCCAAAATACACAGACAATTCAGTCAACCTTATTCAAGCCTACTACGATTTAAATTATTCAAATACTAGAAATTGGATTGATTTTAGATCCATGGAGTAATAGTTAAAGAAAAAAGGAACTAACCAGTAGCCAAAATATATTTAATCATGAGCCTATTAGAATGTTTTTAAAATGCATTTTTAGTATATATTTAGACAGGTTATATATAAAACCATTTGAAATTTGTAACATTTTAACAATAATTATGTAGTTTTGTCTAAAAATTGTCATTTTATTTTAAATAAAAATTCATATGCTATCTATGTCATGGTATTTATTTTATGTGTTTTTGGTATCTTACAAAGACCATGTGTTTTAAATTTTTTTTGAAAAAATATAACTCATTTCTCTATTTCAAAGTATGTCAAATTTCGCACAAAAAAGATGTGATGATTAAGCACTACCTACTCACTAAAACATGATTTGGACCTATAGACATAGGAATCATATTAAATCCATGAAGTTTAAAGGAAAAAAGATTAAAAAAAATCAAAGAAGTCTATAGGTCCGCATTTAACTTACTTAACAAAGTTATATTTTTGTTTTAACCTGTCTAGATATTATATCACACATGCATTTAAAAACTCTCTAATGGGTTCATGTAATCTAATATCTAGACAGGTTATACATAAAACTATTTGAAGTTTGTAATATTTAAACAACAATTATGTAATTTTGTTAAGTAACTTTTACATTTATTCTAAATAAAAATACATATGATATCTATGTCATGATATGTAGTATTTCATGTTTCTGTGGTATCAACTAATGTGTTTAAAAACTGTTTGGAAAGATATAACTTATTTTTGCACCAAAAAGATATAATTTATTTCCTTCTTCTAAGCAAGTCAAGTTGTTGCCAAAAAGAAAAGCAAGCCAAGCTTCACACAAAGAGAATTCTTTTTTTTTTTGAAGAAAGACACGCAAAAAAGATTAAGAATGCAAATATGAGGATTAATAAGCGCATACTCACCAAAAAAACAATGACAGGCATATAAACTTAGGAAGCATATTTACTATAAAGATATATATAATGTAAATGCTGTTTGGATTGGGGTAAATACGATATGTTATTTATTAATAGTTATTCACTTATTCTTCTGCATTTACTCATAGTGATCTTGGGGTTTAACTTACCTCCTGATTCCCGACTAACAACCTACGTAGTCACTCCAAATTAAGTTCTTTATTTATAAATCATAGCTCTCTAAATGCATATATGTAGTGTAATATTTAGATTTATCTATATCATAGCTTATCCATATCATACGATATGAGCTTCATAATATAGAAACAAATAATTTTATAGATTTAGTTTCAAAAAGAAAAAATTTCTAGATTTGTTTTAAAAAGTTGTTATTTTTATAAAGAAATATTTAAACATAGAATACAGTGGAGGCTCACTTCATTAGAAACTCTAATTATTACTTCCTTGAATGGTTATAAAGACAAATCTTCCTATTGAAACGGGACAAAAAACTTCAAACAATTTCGATGGACGATAAACAAAATGAGGTCGTCATCCCGGATCCGGACTAAACCAAAAAGTGTATCATTATTCTCAGTTATCGAATTGGTTTACCATAATTTTCTAAAAAAATTAATTGTTCTTAGCTTATGTCTATATTTAGTAGTTCATGAAAGGGAAATATGTGAGCGACCAACATGGAAACTGAAATTGTTTGACTGTAAGTAACAATTTGATTACAGTAAAAAAAATACCTCCTTTATCAGCTTAAATTTATGCAGCTAATCAGTTCATTTTTTTTCAACTCTAGGTGGCTGTGAATCTATGATATTTATGACTTTTATGATATATAAATCCTTAGAAAACATCACTCATCTTCAATCGTGTTATGATTATTACCTCTAGCTAAATCATACCATCCACAACTCCAAATATGATCATCATGAAAGCAAAACTATCTTCGTTTCTAAGTTCAGTCTTTGTATTTTACCAAACTAATAAAAGAAAATTTTATTACAGCAAATATGTGCAGTTATAAAGCTATATGCAACATCCACACAAAAAGAATAAACACATCTCGCCCCCTTATACTATTATATCCTACAGGTTAAAAGAGTTTATAAAAATTCAAAATGATTCTACAATATCTGATATTCAACCAACATATTTAATTACAAAATTTAGAAAAAAATTATCCGCGCGTAACGCGGAAAACGATCTAGTTTCATTAAAAGAACTAAAAGATTAAGCTACCCTTAATGACTAATACATTCAATAGAAATAAATACTTATAATAAATATTCTAAAAAAAATTGTTTTACATTTTATACCATAAATTCTAGATTCTAGATCCTAAACCATAATCGTTAAACCCTAAACCTCATCTTCCCTTTCGAAATAAACTGTAACTTTATATTAATTAATTCAGTGGGCATAAGTTTTTTTTGCTCTTTAACAAAGCTCATTAATGGGTATAAGTTTCTTTTTTGCTCTTTAACAAAACCTATTTTGTCATTTTGGTGCTATGTTTGTGATAAAAAATTTGTGCTATTAGAGGTATTTTTCATTATTATTTTCTTAAATTTTATGTTGAAATCTTACCACTATAATTAGTTTGGATGATTAAATTTTAGGATTTATAGTAGTATTATTAAAAAAAAAAATTGTATAATTTATTATTCATTTAGATTACATACCATTTATATTTATACTCATATTATCATATGAGTAATATAAAAAATAATATACTTTGTTGTTATTGACATTATTAAAAGGGAAAATCTCTTTGATATACTTTTTTGAAGTTTTTCTCACAAAATAGATTTTAAAGAAAAAATGACCAAAATAGATTTATTTTTTAAAAATTAATATATATATATTTTTTAATTTTCAATCTCATATCTAAAACTTCACCCCATAACTCTAAACTCTAAGTCTAGATTAGTTAACCCCAAATATAAAAATGTGTATTTACATCATTTAATAAATTTTATATTAGTCATTTTTTTCTTTAATTTTTTTTTTAATTTTTTTTAGATCTATCTTAGAGTATTTTTCTTATTAAAATGCCACTGTAGTACTGCTTATGTGAAAACAATAATCATACAGATTTTATGTTGTTTTAAAAGGATTTTATGTTTGAATATATAGAATAGTGATTCTAGTGATAACTAAAAGTATTAAAATATATGTTTAAACAAAAAAAAGAACAGTACATAGGAACAAAAAAAAAACAGTATATATAATTTGCCTTATACATGTATTGTATAAGTCTAGGCACGAAACTGCTCATTAACAGAAATGTTTGTAGTACTTCAAGATAGCCATGCATCACAATAGATTAGTGCAAAACAATGGATGGAATCAAACCCCTGATGAGATGTTTCAATGTGCTTTTCTTCCAAATCTTCTAAGGTTATTACTTGCGGCTTTGGATTTCGTTAACGTTTTCTTTTTCTCAAACTCAAAAAGTTTTATTCGCAAAAAGGAAAGCAAGCAGAGAAAGCTAAGAAAAGTTTCCAGTAACATGAACAACAAATACATATAATTCACTCTTTGATCAAAAAAAACAACAACTTATAATTCACTCTAAAACTTACAAAATTATAAAATATAACTAAATATTTTAAAATTCATTGTGTAATTTTATAACATAACTAATATAATAACGTATTCATCTACTTTTTTTCGTTTGGAACACATTGTACTCATCTATTAAATAGTTCATTTTATTTGTTAACTTGTTTACCAATTCTTTTTTTTAAAGAGTTCATATTTTTAAAATATATAGTTTTCGACATATAAACAAGACGAATTTATAAAAATACAAAAGATTTACATTTCTCATAATTTTCAAAACACAATTACATTTTGATTGTTCAAGAAAAGTTACAAAATGTGTCCAGCAGATACACAAACAGCCAAAATACCATTTAAAGATAATATAAAACATTTGTTGTTAAAGGGTTTTCTTGCATTTCAAGTTAAGAATGTTTCTTGTCACAATAATCTAAAAGAAATGAATCATTTTCTCCTTACGATACATCATATGTAAATATATAAATATACACATCAAATCAGTTCAAGACAACCAAAAACATGGAAGAGATAGTCCAAAAAGGTTTTCTTGGTGCAGTTAAATTGACTGCTCATCATCATCCTCTATTCCCTACAAACGTTTCCTCTAAATGCATTGTGTGTTCCAAACAAAAAGAGAAACTTACAAACACTAAAGGCTTCACTTGTAATCAATGCAACTTGTATTTCCATAACGATTGCATTGAGATAACCGATTCTTCTCATCATAGACATCCTCTCAAGCTCGATGATTGTAGCAAGCTTTATAGCGCACCTGTCAAATGTTCTATTTGTAGAAACTGGTTGTTGGATATGTTCTACTATTGTCCACGTTGTGTGTTCGAGGTGTGCATGTCTTGTCTAAAGAAGCCATTGATTATTGACCAGCCGACAGCTCATGTCCACCCACTTTCCATTATGCCCATCAGTTCAATCTCGTTCACTTGTGAGGCCTGTGGTACTGGATCTG
>CAJHQP010002120.1:72564-93147 GCA_905132765.1 Moricandia arvensis
ACTGGCACAGAACTTGCAGAGACAGAACTGAAAGAAGTTGGCAGTTGTGACGATGTTCTAGCTCAGTGTCTTTCCTTTTTGAAATCTAACACTGAAAAGAGAGGGAGAGAGGTCATTCTTCTACGACATAATTTCAGTGAGATGCGAAGGAGCTTGCAGAAAAGGCACAAACGATTGTTGAGTGCACAAGCTTCCATGAATCAACGAGAAGATCACTGTTTTGGTAGCTCTCACGAATTTGATGCACTTGAGAAGGGAGTACAGTCTATCATGAACACATGTGAGATGAAACTGAGTTTATTCAGTGATATGAAGGACGTTCAAGAAATGGAGGATGGCAATGATTTGCCGAGCAACTTCAGTGAGTTTCTACTTAACCTTGTGGTCAAGGTTTTCAAAGGAAGGGAGATTTGTTACAGGGAAACACGTGGATGGATGGGATTAAAAGTAATAAGGACACGTGGGAGTAGATCAGCTGGAGTCTGTTAGAGGTGTAAGCTCAAGAATTTGGAGCTTGATAGGTTGATGCAGTGATAAAGCATTGATTCGTATTCGGGTGTTACACATGGAAAATGAGGTGTTACACATGCGTCGGAGAATAAAAAGGAGATATCAAAGATGTGATGATGTGGAATATTTCCATATGTTTGGCTGACGAAATATGCCTTAAATAAGCATATTTAGATCACAAATTGGAAGATTTGGTGATGCTAAAATATAGGAAATAATATATTAAATAATAGGAAAAGATTATTTGATATACACTTGCCTTCTCCTAGAATGAGGTTAGGGCTTTTGATGTTGTAATTCTCACAGAGACACAAAGGGGATTTGGGGTTTCAGAGAGTGAGTGATTTGTAGACGTGATCAACAGGGGTTGATTCACGCAAGTTGGGTGTGTTAGAAATCGATCCGTGTCGAGTTGTGTAATTCGGATCAAGCAAGTCTGTAGAGATTGTGTAAAAGATTTCTAATAAAAGAGATACATATTCTTGGAGTTACTTTGTGCCTTTTGTTATTGCTGAATCTCGATTCTACAATTGGTATCAGAGCGGGACACCTAAACGAAGGAGGATTCTTCGCACCAAGGTGAGATCCTGAGAAGAGATTATGGCGATTTTGGCACATAACATGTTGCTGCTGAATGATATGAATTATGGGTATTGGAAAGTGAGAATGAGAGCAAATTTACGTGGAGCTGATGAAGATATCTGGACAGTGGTTCAAACTGGATGGGAAGAACCATGTGTGATGCTAGAAGATGGTTTGAAGACACTTAAACCAAAGACAAAGTGGACTGCAACTGAGAAAAAGCTTTCAAAGTTTAATGCGAAAGCATTGGATACTATCTTCAGTTCTGTAGATGCTAAGCAATTTGAGCTAATACAAGGATGTGAATCAGCTAAACAGGCTTGGGATATACTACAAAACGCTTTTGAGGGTACTGTGAATGTTAGGAGGATAAGATTGGACTTGCTTGCATCACAATTTGAAAACATAAGGATGGCTGATGATGAGAAGATAGGAGACTTCAGTGCCAAGCTCAGCTCCATAGCTAATGAAGCACAAGTTTTAGGTAAAAAATATGAAGATGCAAAATTGGTGAAGAAACTTTTGCGATGTTTACCTACTAAGTTTGCAGCACATAAAGCGGCGATAACCTTGACGATGAACACTGATGAATTGAAGTTCGCTGAGGTAGTAGGAATTTTAAAGGCTGAGGAGATGGAACTAGAATCTAAGTTGTCAAAGCATGTTCAAAACTCAAGAGTTACTGTTGAAGAAGACATCCAAAGAGCTCCAAAACTTGAAGAATCTATTCACCTAATGATTCAAAAACTTGAAGAAACCATGGATCTTTTGCATAAGATGTCCAACGAAACACTGCCTAGAGAAGAAGAAAGACATAAAAGTCATGAAGTGGTGTGTTTTAATTGTCATGGTATTGGACATGTCAAAACAGCTTGTCCATCATTCAAGAGAAAAGAAATCAAGTGTAATGGATGTAATGGTTATGGGCACATAAAGTCAAATTGTGTGAATACAAAGAAGAAGAAGCGAAGCTGCAGTGTTAGAAAGTCAGAAAGAGAAGCAGATGCTCTCAATTTCGTGGCTCTTCATGGAGTTGTGGGATCTGAAAAAGACATCACTAAAGTTGAATCTCGTACATGGGTGTCACACCCCAATTCTGATGCGTCACACAGTGATACAGAAAGTGATTTAAATGCTGATCTTTTTGCTGAGTATCAGGTTCTCTTTGGTCAATTTACTAAACTCAGTGAAGAAAATATACAGTTGATCAAAGATAAAGCAACCCTGAAAGCACATGTGGACATTTTAGAGTCTGAAAACAACAATAAATCAGAGGCTGAGGTGTCAAAAGAAGAGAAGGAGTTTGATCTACATAGTCTGCAAAAGACAATCTCTGAGCAGGCCTACAATCTAAAGAGCGTGGAGACTAAATATGAGCAGACGAAACAACTACTGAATGAGGAAATCGAAAAAAGTCAGCTGCTACAAAGAGAACTTAGTGAAAACTACAAGAAAGTAAGAATGTTGAACACTGGATCAGCTACTCTGGATCATATCTTATCGGTTGGGCAGCCTCCAAAAACCAGTTGGGGTTTGGGTTATAAAGGTACTACTTCACAAGATCAAGATCATGACAAGACTAATGGGATAAAGTTCATAAAAGCTGCAGTAAAATCAGATGATCAACCCAAAGGTATAGCTCAACAAACTAGCATGTCAGTAGCTGAAAAATCATCAAAATCAGTGTCAAAAGTACAAGACATAAAAGTTGTTGCTAAGCAAAGGAATGGCTGTCACTTTTGTGGTAAGATCGGACATAATGTTGCCTACTGCTATGCTCGTAGAAATCAAATTGAGCGAGCTTGGAGGATGAACCTTTGTTATGTGGAACCCAGAAGGTATGGACAGATATGGATCGCTAAGAAGGATCTGTATCCTAAGTTTACGAAAGGTCAGTCACACAAGCATACCAACGTGTCACACACTCGGATTGGAAATCAATATGCTGAAGGTGAAGAACCAGTTCGATGGACTTCTACTAGAAGGCATTGAGAGTTTTGATGGTTTAACAAGTATCATGAAGTTTTTCACAGAGTTTTCACACAAGCAGGGGGAGATGATACTTGATTCAGGGGGAGTTCAAGATAAGCATATTGTGCTTAGAGGTTAATGAGCTTGAGTTGTAAAACTCAGTGAAAAAGGGGAGAATGTAAGCTCAAGAATTTGGAGCTTGATAGGTTGATGCAGTGATAAAGCATTGATTCGTATTCGGGTGTTACACATGGAAAATGAGGTGTTACACATGCGTCGGAGAATAAAAAGGAGATATCAAAGATGTGATGATGTGGAATATTTCCATATGTTTGGCTGACGGAAATATGCCTTAAATAAGCATATTTAGATCACAAATTGGAAGATTTGGTGATGCTAAAATATAGGAAATAATATATTAAATAATAGTCTTCTTAGGCTTGGACCGACATTAGCACCTAGGTGATGTGTTAAGCAGCTTGTGGCCTCGTTAAAAACCTTCCTCCGGAAAACCTCTTTGGGACAAAACCAAGAGCAAGGAAAAGAGAACACACAAGTACTTGCCTAAGTACTAATTCAGCTAGATGAGGAGATAGCTTGAATGGTGATCAAGGTATCTCGGATCATCAAGCTTTGTCCAAGACCCTTCTTCTTGTTTCCATACTAGTCTAAGTAATCTTTCCAATGGCTCCATTTAGTTTCTAGTTCTGGAACAAGTCATGGGACCTTCTGGAATGGCTAAGGCATTTTCAATAGCTTGTTGGTCCATGGGTGCATTCCTGGTTACATCCTCTTCCTTGTTGCACTTGGTCCATGATCACATTACAATGGCTACCAAATCTATCCAAACACTTCCTTCTTGATCATAAGACCTTCTTGAAAATCGTTCCTGATCAGCATAAGCTTCTGGACCCTCTTTAGTCCTTGATCAGACTTCTAATGGGTTTTAGCCCTACTTTGCACATGGCCTTTAGTGGTCAATTTCTCTCTTCAGGTTTTAACACTCCCTCTCAAGCTTGAATCTATAGATCCTAAGTCAAGCTTGGAACCCTGAAGTCTCTCCTCATTAAAACCTTACAAAGAAAACTCTCCTTAGGAATAAAACATCGGCAAGGAAATAATAAGATCATTCAAGGCCTAGGGATTGGCCATTGAGTCTTTGTGCCTTAGAACCAGGGTGGTTGGACAAAAAAAACTCTGGATCGTGGCCTAAACAAGTGCAGCAACAACACATGGCTTGCACACACATAGAACTCGGCTTGACCTCCTCATAAATCCGGTTTGGGTCTCCCCCTCTCAACTGACTTCCAAAGCCACCTTAGAGAAGGTAGAAAACGACCATGATCATCTTCAGTGAGGCTCAAGAAATGGTACCTGATACATTATCCCAAAGGTGCATCAGTACTTATCAACCATTTCATTTGGTCAACCAGAAGGAACCTTAAAGCAAAGCACAATAGTCTCAACAAAATCAGTGACACAAGCCAACTTAGACCTTCTTCTAAATGATGCAAGATATCAATGATGGTTTTAACTAAGACAAATTCACAATTACTCATTTCATTTAACCACAACAATCAGAACCAATTCAATCAAGCATTATTAAGTATCATTTCGAGATTTTAGAAAGACATGATGAATGACATGAATTAAAGTTCAAGTTACTTCCCTATTGTTTAGATGGGGAGTGACTAGTTTTTCACTTGAATCCCTCACACTCGGCCAGTTGGCAACCTCTTCATGGCACCATCAACTTGATGGGATGTTGTGTGGATCCTTCAGGTTTAGTTTCAATCACCTCACCATAGAGGCCGCACTTGAACTGAAGCTTTCATACACACACAACCAAGACTGCTGCTGAACAGGCCTCTTTGCATAGACACGCCACTGCCTAGACCCAGGTTTGATGATCCTTTGTTGAAGTCCTTGCAAAGGCTTGATACTGGACCATTGAATCATGTATATTAAGACTCCCCCTCAAGCTTAACTCCGAGACTAGGGAGGAGCTAAGCTTGTGAGTTGAGTGTATACAGTTCAATGGTCTTAAGGAACCATCAGTCTTTACAAGACCTGATGTCCTAACTCTTGAGAGTTTTGGCTATCTTCCTTAACCAGGAACTAATGGTGTTTGAATCACCTTAAGAGCCCTCACAAGGTAGTCCTCTCATTGTATGATATCTCACTCAACACTTCTCGTAGACTTGGGACTGAAAATGTCCAAGTGGTATCATACAATGGCATCAACCTCTCATTGCATACTCAACTCACTTTACACTTCCTGTAGTTTGTGGACTGACACGTCCAGTGATGATATGCAATGACATTAGACCATTATCTTGTCACTTTGGTTTAGTTTGTCACTGTATCACTTCCTGTGTACCTAACATCACCACAACTCAATGAAAAATTAGACCATCTCATTGGGACCAAACCAAGATCACACATCTGGTTTGATCACCAATGCCTCAATAAAACACTTGAAATCAGCAAACTAAAAGAACAAGATTTAAGCAGACTTAACTTCTCTAGATGCAGTGCTAGTTTGAAAACAATGCTCTTGGCAACTAGGCTAGATTTTAAATGCACCATATGTGAACGCAACAGATGACAGACATATTAAGTAAGATGCCAATGCACCAGATACTAATCACCATTAGCTTAAGCAAAACCATAAAACCAGTAGCTTAGACATGCTTCTAAAGCTACTAGAACACAAGATGGATTTGCTAAGACAATAGAAAAAAAAAGCTAACAAGACTCGGAATGAAACATAACCTATATGCTTATGCAACTACACCAAAGCTTCTCGATATCACAATTGAAAATAGCTGAGACATACTACTCAATACTATAACACAATCATGGTGAGAAAGGCTATGAATGCAACAAACATGGACATCAACCATATGAATGAATAGATTCAATCCGAATGAACTAGCAACTATATGATATATCCTAAACACCCTAAGCAAAATGCAAGAAACCACTAGACATGTTAATGAACAATAGTTTCATCAAGACCATAGACTCAAGTAGTTTAGACACACCTCTAAATCTCACTTGGTATCCCTGATGGATTAACTATGACATTAACATCCAAGCAACACTAAACCAGATTGAATCACTACCTAGATGCTTATGAATGTAAAACAGTCTAACAATTTTCATGATCCAAGTAGCCGAGACATTCTTCTCAGTTCTACAACACATTCATGGCAATTTGGAGTTATGAAAATGCACAAGACACTACTAAACAACCACTCTGATGCTTATGCAAGATAGATAATCAACACAATGATGCAAGAGCTTAGACAATCTTCTAAATTCTTAAAGACATCTATGATGTAAAAGCTATGGCAGAAGCAATCAGATCACAAAACAATGTAATAAACAAGCCATGAGATCCTGGGACAAACACCACTCAATGCATAACAAAGTATAAACTCTTAAGGGATAGGAGGTTTTCTCACAGCTAAGAAATCCGGGCTAATTCCTTATACCTCCATGGACACGCTCCAATGTTTCTTGTTGGGTTTAACCCAACTCTTCTCTGGTCATTACTCCTTAACAGGTAGCTTCATGACCCAGGTAGAGAGGAACACCTCCATCTTCTTTGGACTTGATGTTTAAATCCCACTGCACTCTTCCCTAGTCATTACTGCTTAACCAGCAGCCTCATGACTCCATCCTCTTTTGGATTTGATGCTTAACCCCTACACTAACCACCAATGCAACCTCTGATTCTGACCTGGTTGGTCTTCTTCTTGGACTGCAATAGTGGGAATAAAACAGGTCTCTGAGCTTGATGGTACTTCTGGTAGCTCTCTTGAGTTTCTTTCTCTAGTTTGGCTGAGATTTGAGTCCAAACTTGGAATGAGCTCAAGAGAAAACTAAAACCGTGTTCACCATTTCTTTAACTCCAGTGTCTTTGGTCACCAGTCTTCCATGGACTTAAGTGATGACCACTCCTAATTGTGTGCCTCTTGAACTAGCAGCACACCACTTCACAGTAGTGTCTTAATGCCACCATCTCTACACACATTGCAATCTCTCCATTGCTTCTCAATGGGCAACGCCTTTTCTTACTTGGCTTGGTTAGACACTGAACATTTTATGTCCTTGTACAACACTCAAACTCCAGAACATATTATGCCACATTTGCATTGGCATCAAACCTTGATTAACCATCAACTTTGATCACCAATGTCTCAAGCTTTGCAACAGATTAAACCAGAGATTATCAAGTTCTAATCTTGGCAAGCAAACTCTCTAAGCACAAGCAAGATCATATCAGATTCAAGACAAGCTACTCATGTAATTTTAAACAACTCCTTAATCTGCATCTGACTTGAGTCTAGATGCATCAACTTAAGGCACTATCAATACAGTGAATGATGATAGAGAAACACCTTAACAAGTTCTAATCAGTCATGAATGCAATCACTGGAGAAGATATACCATCTAGCACCCTAATAGACATTCAAGAATGATGTGATCATGGAAAGCACCAAGCATGCAACCTTTAAGAGTGCATATGATGTGATCATGGACCGGATCACTAAGGAGGACAAGGAGGGTCTAGATGAGCCACATGAAGCCACAATGCATCAACCACTTGGTGAGGATGCTCTAGCCATTCCTGAAGGTCCCATGACTCGTTCCAGAGTCAAGAAGCTAAAGGAGAATGTTGTTGGATTACTCACTTCACATCCACAACAAGAAGGTCTTGGACAAGGTTTGATCCGAGATGTCTTGATCACCATTCAAGCCATCTCTACACCAAACTGAGGTAGTGTCTAGGCAGACATGGAGTGCGTGCTCTTTTCCTTGCTTTTGGTTTTGTCCCACGAGGTTTTCCAGGAGGAAGGTTTTTAACGAGGCCACAACTTGTCTACAAATCACCTAAGTGCTACACTCGATCCAAGATTAATAGAAGTTGCCATTTCATTTCATTTTAACTTATAAACTATAGTTTGCTTTCTTTCCTTTTTTGGTTCATTGTCGAAAACCCTAGAGGCATGTCTCTGGTTTCTTATTTAAAGGGTTCTCTACACCCTTATGTAATCATCCAATCTTTTCTATACAAGTTATTCATCTTTGCGGCTCTCTCTCTCTCTAAAAGAAGTGTGCCGAGTCTGGTGTGTCATATCCAGAGCCTAAGGGTGTCTAGTTTGGTGTGTAATATCCAAACCATTCATCTAGGAGTATCAAGAGATCATCCATCCCTCTTGTGTCACCATCCAATCCACACGCCTTGAAGGACTTGAGTCTTTTGATTCGTTCTTGCAAGGATTATCCATTCCCATCAACCAAAGAGCATCCTAGGGGACGCATGAGGTGGTATCAGAGCAACTTGGTTGGGAAGTACTCGCCTATCCTCTTTGCTTTTGTTTCTTGTTTGATTTCTTGTTTGCTTTTGATTATTGCATCCGTGTAGCATCTTTTGTTTTCGGTTGTGTTTTTCTTGTTTCAATCCGTGAATCATCTTTGTCTTTTGAATAAGCAGTAGAACTCATCTAAACTAAGGCTGCACGAGTTGCATAAGGTTTTTAGACAAGAATTATAGAAACTTTCCTTATTTGAAATTTTCGGAAACCCTAGAGAGATAAAAACCCTAGCCGCATGCAGATCTTGTTGTCGATTGCTTTGTGCCTTGCTTTAACTTGTTTAACATCTTGAACACGAGCATACTAGGATTGTTAAGTTGCTAGAACACTTAGAAAAGTTTAGGAAAAGGTTTAAGAAGTTTTTCCATTGTGCTTGACCATTTCCTTTTGCTTGAATCGATTTCCTTTTCTTAGGCGATTTCCTTTTCACTTTTTGTCTTGCCATTGTAAGCTTGTTTGCTTTTCCTTTTTGCTTGTTTTCTTTTTCCTTTTTGCTTGTCTTGTTCCCTAGAAACCTTTTACTGGTTATTTTGGTTACCTTTGCGTGCAGGAAGCATGGAAACCGAGTCTGAAGAAGAAGCTTCACTCGCCAGGAAGGACAAGTATCTCATGGAGGCTATGTCGGGCTCAACTTAACCAAAACATGGTAGCAACCATGACCAAGGTGATGAGGACCAACCTCAATGACATCAGGAGAGAGCTTAGAGAAGACATCAGGAGAGCTACTAGTCAAGCACCAAACAGAGAGACTAGGAGAGAAACAGGGAGGAGAGAGGAGAGACCTCATGCAACTCGCCAAGACATGTTGGTTATGAGGAGACTGACAATGAGTATGAGCACCTCAGTTCATCCTCAAGAAGACATAGGCGTGTCCAACAGAGAAGGATGAACCAGGGAGATGAGCTTGCTGGTTTGAAGATGCAAGATACCCCCATTCCATGGCAAAGCTGGAGTGGGAGAAGAAGATTGAAAGCCTTGATGGAAAGGAACCAGTCTCTAAGCCATCTAAAGAAGATAAACAATTCTGTTTATTTCAGGTGAAGAGGTTAGGAGGCATTGTTACAAGTAATGATGGGTGTGGAGAAGCAAATCAAACGGCCAACACAGCACGTCCATCCATTGAAACACAGCATCAAGAACCAGAACCGGTTGCGCCGACCCAAGAAGATCAAGACAAAGTAACCCTCACATAATCTTTCATAAAGAAGAGCAGCCTGTTCAGAACGTCATGGTCCCTTTAACACAAGCACATGGAAGCAGAGGAGACACCCAGGGAACCTCAGAGAACTCGTAGAATGAATCAACTAATTGTCTTTGATCCATGTGATTTCCAAAGGACCTTCTTAGGTACTTTTCTGTTCACTCCTTTTGTTGGTACAAGAAAGGAGAAGTGGAACTATGCAAGACACGACTTGGACATGAGACATGTTGTATTTGAGCCTGGAGGAGAGGTCTTGAATCAGAAGAACAAGATCAAACAGGTTAAGAAGAGTTCAGCTGCACCAACATTGGATTTTGTAGATTTCTCATCCTCTGAAGATAAGGGGTTGCACGTCTCACCTCAGCAAGAGTTTCACTATGAAACCAACTGGAGAATGAAGCCAATTCAGTCCACGGATCCAACAAACCAGACAACGCAGGAAATGGCCTCCTGATCATCAAGATATTGCTAGTTTTGGCAAAACATGCCGGTTTGGATCTTTCCCAAGAGGAAACTTATGTCTGATTGTGCTGGAAGGTTACATACCTACTCGTGGAGACCTAGAGAATATTTCCACAAGATTACACCCTTGGAGAGTGCTCTGTTCGTGCTAGAACAAGTTGGGGTCATAAGGAGTTTGAAGTTGATCAAAAGGATTTGCATCTTGACCATATCAAGATATGGAAGCCACCAGATATGCATCAACTTCAGTACCAATGCAAAGATTATCAAAATGTAATTGGAGATGAAGGAGTCACTAGAGTCAATGGTGAAGTGATTACTGGAGCAGGAGAAGGACTCATGTTTCCTTCTCAAATCAAAGAGAAACCACCAGAGGAACTTAGTCTACAACAATCTCCAAAGAAACCAACCCGGGGTAACTATCTAAACTCAAAGAAAAACATGAAACCTGATTTGCTTGCTGTGAGTACAGGTCAAACTGTTTTGAGATCTACCATTTGGAAAGAGAAGCTATGATAATGATCAGAGTATCAAGAATGGGTTGTTGGCTAAGTTGAAGATGCAACCATCAAACCTTGGAAACTGTCTAGCCGCCAGCCTTGACATAGGGACAGTCCGAGGGTCATATCTCAACAACCACAAGGAGTTAACCATCAAACTCGACTGCCATGGAAACTTAACTCATCAGGGGCTCACGTCGATTTGGAATCAAGTCAAAACCTTCTCAGATGAAAGAGTTATGGGTTCTACAAATCGGGTGATCCTGTATTGGCTATCTTTGAACTTTTCTAAGTTTAAAACATCTCAATCCTATATATGGCGACCAGGTGAGCATGCTAAGGTAAGTGATCATGTTTTCAAGAGTTCTTTTATCAATTACACAGATATGATGCACTTGTTTTTGTCAAAGAGCCATGTGCAGATTATGATGAAGCTTGGAAGCATACAAGAAGAAAGAACAAGCATGTGGAAGACAAGCGGTTCAAGCCACCTGATTTGGATCAGGATAAGCACCAGGACGTCACTAGCTTCATCCTCATCAAAGAAGCACCACCAGAAGCAGCACACAAGCCAAAACCGAGCAAAACCAATTTGGATAAGATTATTACTCTTTGATAAACTTTCATGTGCTAACTTGCTTTGTTTCAACATGTCAGGTTTAAGTAATGAATCAGGAACTAAATGGATTAGTGCCTTCTACATATCCAAACCAGTCAGCAACAATGCCTATCAAAGAGGCTTGCAAGGTAAGTGTAATCTGATTTTAAACTTCAATGTTACTGACTTGGTCCCCTCTATTGTAGGTAAAACAGATTTGAGGACAAATCTTTTTGAAGAGGGAGGGGATGATGTGATCCTGGAAAGCACCAAGCATGCAACCTTTAAGAGTGCATATGATGTGATCATGGACCGGATCACTAAGGAGGACAAGGAGGGTCTAGATGAGCCACATGAAGCCACAATGCATCAACCACTTGGTGAGGATGCTCTAGCCATTCCTGAAGGTCCCATGACTCGTTCCAGAGTCAAGAAGCTAAAGGAGAATGTTGTTGGATTACTCACTTCACATCCACAACAAGAAGGTCTTGGACAAGGTTTGATCCGAGATGTCTTGATCACCATTCAAGCCATCTCTACACCAAACTGAGGTAGTGTCTAGGCAGACATGGGGTGCGTGCTCTTTTCCTTGCTTTTGGTTTTGTCCCACGAGGTTTTTCCAGGAGGAAGGTTTTTAACGAGGCCACAACTTGTCTACAAATCACCTAAGTGCTACACTCGGTCCAAGATTAATAGAAGTTGCATTTCATTTCATTTTAACTTATAACTATAGTTTGCTTTCTTTCCTTTTTGGTTCATTGTCGAAAACCCTAGAGGCATGTCTCTGGTTTTCTTATTTAAAGGGTTCTCTACACCCTTATGTAATCATCCAATCTTTTCTATCAAGTTTATTCATCTTTGCGGCTCTCTCTCTCTCTAAAAGAAGTGTGCCGAGTCTGGTGTGTCATATCCAGAGCCTAAGGGTGTCTAGTTTGGTGTGTAATATCCAAACCATTCATCTAGGAGTATCAAGAGATCATCCATCCCTCTTGTGTCACCATCCCAATCCACACGCCTTGAAGGACTTGAGTCTTTTGATTCGTTCTTGCAAGGATTATCCATTCCCATCAACCAAGAGCATCCTAGGGACGCATCAGGATACCACCTGATGCGTCCCTAGGATGCTCTTTGGTTGATGGGAATGGATAATCCTTGCAAGAACGAATCAAAAGACTCAAGTCCTTCAAGGCGTGTGGATTGGATGGTGACACAAGAGGGATGGATGATCTCTTGATACTCCTAGATGAATGGTTTGGATATTACACACCAAACTAGACACCCTTAGGCTCTGGATGTGACACACCAGACTCGCACACTTCTTTTAGAGAGAGAGAGAGCCGGAAAGATGAATAAACTTGTATAGAAAAGATTGGATGATTACATAAGGATGTAGAGAACCCTTTAAATAAGAAAACCAGAGACATGCCTCTAGGGTTTTCGACAATGAACCAAAAAAGGAAAGAAAGCAAACTATAGTTTATAAGTTAAAATGAAATGAAATGCAACTTCTATTAATCTTGGACCGAGTGTAGCACTTAGGTGATTGTAGACAAGTTGTGGCCTCGTTAAAAACCTTCCTCCTGGAAAACCTCGTGGGACAAAACCAAAAGCAAGGAAAAGAGCACGCACTCCATGTCTGCCTAGACACTACCTCAGTTTGGTGTAGAGATGGCTTGAATGGTGATCAAGACATCTCGGATCAAACCTTGTCCAAGACCTTCTTGTTGTGGATGTGAAGTGAGTAATCCAACAACATTCTCCTTTAGCTTCTTGACTCTGGAACGAGTCATGGGACCTTCAGGAATGGCTAGAGCATCCTCACCAAGTGGTTGATGCATTGTGGCTTCATGTGGCTCATCTAGACCCTCCTTGTCCTCCTTAGTGATCCGGTCCATGATCACATCATATGCACTCTTAAAGGTTGCATGCTTGGTGCTTTCCATGATCACATCAAGAAATGAACAAGGAATGGCCTTTAACATCAAACAAACACCATACAAGACATTCGAGCATCATGGAACAGCATCTAGTAAGCTTTATTAAGATCCTGAAGACAATAACACACACAACAACACACGACCATGCCAAAAGTATCAAGCTTTATACAAGGGAAGGAAGTTATCTTAAAGTCAACGAACCTGAGCTGGTTCCTTGAACCTCCATGGTTAACCGATTCATGAATGGACAGATTTGGGTTGTTGGTTTGGGAACCAACATCTCCTTCTTTGCGTGACCTTCCCCTTGACCCCATCATGCCAAAGACACCAAATTTCTTCATGTTTGAGTTGCCACACCAAGATCAAAGTTGAAAGCTTCCTTCTTCAAAGATTTCTCCTTGGACAATAGAGAAGAATGGCTTGACAAGCTTTCATTGGCCTTCTTTCTTCAGGACATACATGAGAGAGGAGGATGAACTGAGAATAGCTTCTGGCACACCATCGATGAGAAAGTTTTCATGTTGATGAGTTAAACAACGGCTGGACAAAAGCTTCTTCATCAAGGTTAGAAATGGCATGGGAGTGAGCTTGAGCTTGCAGATGCTATGAACCAGGTTCTTATGAACTGCCTTTAGTACCATGAAAGTTTATCAGAGATTAGGTCGTGTGTGCTTGTTTTAACCTCAACTGGTTCTGCTTTGTCTCGTATAAACGAAATGGGAAGGAGACTAGATAAAGAATGGAGATTGCGGATGAGAGAATAGAAAGTCTAAAGAGATTCAAGAGACTTAGAGACTTAGGAAACCAGAGATTAATAGACTCAAGAACGAATGTTTAGAACCCAGAAAAGACTAAGGAGGAGGGGAAACCCCGCTCTTTCACTTAAAGTTTACACTAAACATAAGAGGCCTTTTATAGGCAATACAAGAAGCAAACATTAACCTATATCTAAGGGCTGATAAAGCTTAAGAGGGTGGACAGTTTGGATGGAGTCAGATGGTCTTCATACGGCTGGAGACAGCCTGGGCGTTCAAAAGGAGAGCTTGGCCAGGAATTTGCCACCAATGCCTATGCACCTTCCCAATGATCAGTCTATATTCATCCCTTGCCTTTTTTAGTATGGATCAGCATCTAAATCAGCATATTCTTCCTATACATTTCGACCCAAACCTCCACTTTCCTCCTTATCTTCAAATGGTTACAAGAGAAGTGCTTTGGTTCGGTTTAAATTGATTAAACCAAAGTCAATCTCAAAACTGCACAGTTTCTTGACCGTACGGAAAGTGTACGGACCGCCTGTCCGTACACTTCGACCTTCACCCAAACTCGCCCATAAAGTTGATCCATAAGTGTTTTGGGTCGACCATATCCGTACATTCCATACAGTCCGTACGACCGTTCATACGGTCGACCCTATTTTGCACATTTCGTCCAATGGCTCCCAAATCACCTAAACACTTCCTTCTTGATCATAAGCCCTTCTTGAAAATAGTTCCTGATCACCATAAGCTTTGGACCCTCTTTAGTCCTTGATCAGACTTCTAATGGGTTTTGGCCCTAACTTTGCACATGGCCTTTAGTGGTCTATTTCTCTCTTCAGGCTTAACACTCCCCCTCAAGCTTGACTCTATAGATCCTAAGTCAAGCTTGGAACCTTGAAGTCTCTCCTCATTAAAAACCTTACCAAAGAAAACCCTCCTTAAGGATAAAACCTTGGCAAGGAAAAGAGTAAGATTGTTCAAGGCATAGGGATTGGCCATTGAGTCTTTGTTCCTTAGAACAAGTGTGGTTGGACACAAACATCTCTGGATCGTGGCCTAAACAACTGCATCAACAACACATGGCTTGCACACACATAGAACTCGGCTTGACCTCTTCATAAATCCGGTTTGGGTCTCCCTCTCTCAACTAACTTCTAAGTTGTGATGAAGAATGTTAGTTTTAGAGAATAAAGGAGAGTTTATACCAAGAACGTGATGAACTGGTCAAGAACATGAAGAACAACAAGAGAGAGAGGAGAAATTCATGAGAGTAAGAGAGAGAGAGTAGAGAAGTGAAAATGTTTATTCTACTTAATTTCTGATCTTCTGGATACAACCTTTAAATAGACAAGTAACCAAGTAAAATATCCTAGTTATAATACTAAAATAAGAGGCTCCCAACAATAAGAATAAACATATGGACTAGGGTCCAAACTGTATTGCTCAGATGCACCAGACTGAAAGGGACATGTCCCAACAGTTGTCTAATCTTCTGGTCCCCATCTCCACACGTGAAAACAGTCCCCCAACGTTCTCATTCTTCAACCAAGACAAGATAAGTCTTCTTAGTTGATTCCTTGCACAACTCTTCACTTTCTTTACTTTCAAGTCACGTTGGATCCTTTAGGTTGTAAGAACAGCCTTGGTGCATAAGTCATATTGAACCTTGTTTAATCAGAGCCATCTTCTTCTCATTGTTTTCATCTCCTCATTTCATTGCTTCATCTCAACACTCCCCCTCAAGCTTGACCATAGGGACTGGTCAAGCTTGACAAACCATGAAGCATTCCCTCATTAAAACCTTTAGCTTAGAAAACCCACTTGGGAGAAAACTAAGCCAAGGAGAAAGAGTAGACACCTCATGTCTAAGAGAATCAGTGAGATGGGATATCCATGAGTCCAAACTTTGAATGAATGAACTCACAGATCTTTGTGCTTGCTGCTTTTGTGAAGATGTCGGCCAACTGATCTTCACTTCTAGTGTAGCAAGGCAGTATAAGTTGCTGCTCCACGGGTTGTCTAACCTTATGGCAATCCACCTCAATGTGTTTAGTCCTCTCATGGAATACACTGTTAGATGCTATAGGAATGGCAGCCTGGTTGTCACAGTGCATGGTGATGGGAGTTGTAGTCTCAATTCCCAAGTCTCTTAGCATGTTCCTGATCCAGGTAAGCTCACTAGTAAGCTTTCTCATAGCTCTATACTCTGCTTCAGCACTTGAGCATGATACTATCTTCTGCTTCTTTCTCTTCCAGGTGACTAAGTTGCCTCCAATGAAGGTATAATAACCTGTTGTAGACCTCTTGTCCACCCTATCACCAGCCCAATCTGCATCACGATACCCTACAATCTCTGTGCTTCCATTGCAAGCCATCCACACACCTTGACCATGAGCTTCTCTCAAGTATCTCAAGATCCTTTCCCCCATATTCCAATGATGAACTTTAGGTGTTTGCATGTGTTGACTGACTTGGTTCACAGCAAAACACACATCTGGTCGAGTAATAGTCTGGTATTTGAGCTTGCCCACCATCCTCCTATACTTCTTAACATCTTCAAATGGAGTATCCTCATACTCCCCCTCCGCAGTACCTTGTAGCCTTCTTCCAATGGTGTCTTGGCCTGTCTCTCTCCAAGGTTTCCTGCCTCATTTAAAAGATCAAGTGTGTACTTCCTTTGGGATAAGAAGAGCCTCTCTTTAGAGTGGCATATTTCAATCCCTAGGAAGTACTTCAACTCTCCAAAATCCTTTATGTCAAATGTAGATTTAAGAAAGTCTTAGTTGAGAGGATACCTTCCTTGTCACTACCAGTGATGATAATGTCATCTACATAAATGAGAATGACAATAATCCCTTGCTTGCTGGTTAGTGTGAAGAGAGTGTGATCAGCCTCTGATTTGACAAATCCTCTTCCATTTAGAGTTGAACTTAGCTTATGGTACCAGGCTCTTGGAGATTGCTTTAAGCCATAGATAGCTTTCTTTAGCCTTAATACATTTCCTGGTTTTACCATGTCTTCTAGACCAGATGGTGGTCGCATATATACCTCATCTTCTAATTCACCTTGCAAGAAAGCATTCTTCACATTCATTTGCCATAAGTCTCATTCCAAGTTGACTGCCAATGAGATCACAATCCTTATGGTGTGAAGCTTGGCTACTGGTGCAAATGTATCAGTTAATTTTCTCCATAGACCTGAGTAAAGCCTCTTGCAACTAGTCTTGTCTTTTTCCTTTCTTGTTTTCCATTTGCTAAGAACTTGATTGTGAAGAGTAGGCGACTTGTCACAGCTTTCTCTCCTTTGGGGAGCTCATCTTCATACAAGTATCATTCTTGATCATAGCATTGATCTCATCTCCAACTGAGTTTTTCCATTCTTCATCCTCCCTTGCTTCTTCATAAGATCTTGGGACATATTCCTGATCCAACTCCATAATAAAAGCTTGGTGTTCTTCTGGATACTAAGCTAGAGAACATGTTGCACTAATTGGATGAGCTACTGCTTTTGCATTGAAGTACATCCTTGTGTTGATCCAATTTGATGTTGGTCTCTTGATTCTTGTACTCCTTCTCAAAGGCTGTATCTGATCAGATTCTTCCTCCTCATCTAATTGGGTTTCATCTTTTGGTTGAACTTCAGTAGTTGATGGCATCTAATCTTGATCATGAGCTACTGAGTCTTCAGATTGTTGCGCATGTTCCTCAGGCTGAGTTGTTTCATTGCCTCCCTCATGATCAGGATGAGTGAATTCAATGCTCTCCTCATCTTCAGTAGTATCATGAACTGGGCTCTTCTTGGTTCCCTCAGGTTATGTTGGTAAGTGGATGCCAAGATTCTCTAAAATTACTCTCAAGTTGTTGGCTCTATCAGAAGAAGACTGAGAGAGGGTCCTTGAGTCATCCCAACTCCTTTCAACATAGTGACCTTTAGACTCCACAAACTTAACATCCCTGGAGATCAGAACCTTTCTTGTCTCTAGTACATAGCACTTGTAGCCTTTCTGAGTAGGAGAGTATCCAATAAACATGGCCTTTGTGCTTTTAGCCTTTTTGAGTAGGAGAGTATCAAAACAAAACACACACACACAAAGATCAAAACAAAATAAAACTCACAAAGTACTTATGTTGTTTTCTAGAAGCCACAGGGAGCTGTCCAAACATCCGAATGAATAGATCAAAGCAATTATCATAGATAGTCATTGAGTAGGAAACACGGACTTGTAATGTTTTCCTAGAATACAAGCTTCACAATCACTTTTAAAAGAAAAGCAACATGATGTTCAAGGCGCGGAGAATGAGGGTGTCCTAATCTAGCATGCCATATTACATCTTTAGGTAATTCAGAAACAGATTTTAAAGCACATGTAAATCAGAAGCTAGCAGAGTGTCCTCAAGCAAGTACAAGTCCTCCATGGTTCCACCTTTGCCAAGCAACTTACTAGTCTCAATATCCTGAAAATACATTTCATTAGGGGTGAAAGTAACATGACAATTTAAATTCATTAGTGGCCTTCTAACTGACAAAAGATTAAAAGCAAAGGTTGGCATATAGAAAGCCTTAGACACCTTATCAAACAGGTTTAAGATCACCTACACCTTTTATAGGAACTTTATTTACCATCAGCTATTCATAACATTTCTAGACTAATAAAACCAGGAATGAATCACAATGTCAGAAGCTTGATTTTTGATTCTAAATCAGTGGAGAATCACCCTGATGTTGAAATCAATATCATACGAGTTATGATGAGAAGTTATCTCACTTTCAACCGAAGTGATTCTAGTTTACTTTGTTTTGGAGATTTGACAATTTCTATTGATTCTAATAAAACCATAATGAATCACGATGTAAGAATTCTTCTTTTGATACACAAATAAGTGGCTAATCACCCCAAAGTTGAATCAATATCATAGGAGTTATGATGAAGAAGTTATCCCACTTTCAACCGAAGTGATCCAGTTTACCCTGTTTGGAGATTTGGCAATGTTCTTGGTTCTAATAAAACTAGAATGAATCACGATTTCATAAGATTGATTTTGACTCTTAAATCAGAGGAGAATCACCCTGATGTTGAATCAATATCATACGAGTATGATGAAGAAGTTATCCCACTTTCAACCGAAGTGATTCTAGTTTACTCTGTTTAGAGATTTGACAATTTCTTATTGATTCAAATAAAACCAGAATAAATAAAGATGTAAGAATCTTCATTTGGACACACAAATCAGTGGCTAATCACCCTGAAGTTGAATCAATATCATAGGAGTTATGACTCTGTTTTGGAGATTTGATAATTTCTTATTGATTCTTATCAAACCATAATGAATCACGATATAAGAAGCTTCATTGGAACCAAAATCAGTAGCTAAGCACCCTAAATTTGAACCATATCATAGGAGTTATGATGAAGAGGTTATCCCACTTTCAACCGCAGTGATTCCTTATTACCATGTTTGGAGATTTGGCAATTTGTCTTGATTCTAATAAAACTAGAATGAATCAAGATTTTATAAGCTTATTTGACTCATAGAGCAGTGGAGAATCACCCTGATGTTGAATAAATATCATACGAGTTATGATGAAGAAGTTATCCCACTTTAAACCGAAGTGATCTAGTTTACTCTGTTTTGGAGTTTTGACACGTTTTTATTGATTCTAATCAGACCAGAATGATCACGATGTAGAAGCCTCATTTGGACACAAAAATCAGTGGTAATCACCCCTGAAGTTGAATCAATATCATATGAGTTACGAGGATGAAAGATAATCCCACTTTCAACCGAAGTGATTCCAGTTTACCTGTTGGAGATTTGGAATTTGTTCTTGATTCTAATAAAAAACTAGAATGAATCACAATGTCAGAAGCTTGATTTGGACTCATAATTAGTGGACAATCACCCTGATGTTGAATCAATATCATACGAGTTATGATGAAGAAGTTATCCCACTTTTAACCGAAGTGATTCTAGTTTACTTCTGTTTGGAGATTTGACATTTCTTATTGATTCTAATGAAGCCAGAATGAATCACAATGTAAGAAGCTTCATTTGGACACAAAAAATCAGTGGTTAATCACACTGAAGCTGAATCAATATCATAGGAGTTATGATGAAGAAGTTATCCCACTTTTCAACCGAAGTGATTCGAGTTTAACCTATTTGGAGATTTGGCAATTTGTTCTTAATTCTAATAGAACCAGAATGAATCACAATGTCCGAAGCTTGATTTTGATTCATAAATCAGTGGAGAATCACCCTGATGTTGAATCAATATCATAAGAGTTATGATGAAAGAAGTTATCCCACTTTTAACCAAAGTGATTCTAGTTCACTCTGTTTGGAGATTTGACACGTTTTATTGATTCTAATCAAACCAGAATGAATCAAGATGTAAGAAACTTCATTTTGGACACAAAAATCAGTGGTAATCACCCCTGAATTGAATCAATATCATAGGAGTTACGAGATGAAGTTATCCCACTTTCAACCGAAGTGATTCCAGTTTACCCTGTTTGGAGATTTGGAAATTTTTTCTTGATTCTAAAGAAAAAAACAGATTGGAACCACGATATATCAGAAGCTTGATTTTAACTCATAAATCAGTGGAGAATCACCCTGAAGAAGTTATCCCACTTTTAACCGAAGTGATTCTAGTTTACTCTGTTTGGAGAT
>CAJHQP010002121.1:0-93058 GCA_905132765.1 Moricandia arvensis
GCTCCAAGAACCACATATGAGATATCTTCAGAGAGAGACGTACCAGCCAAGCTTGAACACAATCTGGTCAGATCTGACCCACTGTTGATGGTCCGGGTTGGGTACATCTCGATAGCCAACTGTTTATTTTTTGGAATATTTATGATTGAGAGAGCCTCAGGATTCTCTCCATTAACAAAGCCAAGAAGACCAACTCCATAAAAGAAAGGATTCAAAATGTCTCTTTCTAGTGAATGTAGTTGCGTTCAGTAAGCTTGATGGTCACACAGTTTGACATGTTGAGAAGAGCTTGAAGCGTTGACATCTAAAGCATTGTCCATCGTTCAAGCTCTGATACCATGAAAGCAGAATAAGTCTGATGTATCTAAAGAGACTGCTGAGATAAACTGGAATTTTTCATTGTTTCTTGCTTTAGTGTTTATTACAATGTAAGAGTTGTATTTATATATTAATGTGAAAACCCTAGATGTAGTCCTTGTTGTCAATTAGGTCTTTTGTTCTTCATTGGATTCCAGCAGCTGGAAGTTGTTTCTTCAACGTTATTGGCTTCTGCAACCTGTACACTGTAAGACCACTGCTTTTGTCTTTTTTACTTTTAGTTTTTGCACATAAAGTAGCCATTGGTTGTTTCATCCTCTGAATAGGCTTCGTGTTTCCATCTCATTCTTGGTGAAGCTTGTCTCAGCCTTTGGCATTTTATCCAACTCGAGCCCACTGTCTCTGTAACAGAATCTTCTTTTTTCTCTGTCTTAGAACCATTGTTTGTTTCTGATCATGTTTTCTCTTTCAATCTCTAAACCTTAATTTGTCTCTATTGTCTACACTCCTAAGTTACTTTCTTTCTACTTGACGAATGGATGATCCTCTAGATCATGAGCAAGTCTCATTCCTATCCGGAGTGATTTAAGTATGCTTGCCGATCTTCTCTGCTAAAACCCGCACATCTTTCATCTAGTTTGTTTTGCGGTTAGGATTTTGTCCTACCATGAAGATCCTAAGCTTTTATGAAACCTACGGTTTGTTGAATGATTGCATGTTTGGATTCGAGATCGCTTTGTACTCTTCTCCGGTTTGATCTTCTACCATATTATCCTTTGCATGCGGTGGAATCCGGAGTGGATTGGATTCGCTCCTTATCTTTTACCACTAGATCTTATCGAGATCTTTGCTTTCGTTAAGCTTCATGTGGCGTTCTTCTTGCGACTTCGCCGTTCCGCGTTTGGAAACTTAGAAATTGTTTGTTTTCATGTGATGCTGGTTCTTGTTGCCTGGGATATTCACTATATGAGGTTTCATTTCTTGATGATCTTCCAACGTCTCTATCAAAGATCGTTTCGAAGACTGCATGTGTTTTGTTCTAAGACTTTTTGATCTGTTTTTTTGGTTTTGTGTTCTAGATGTTTATGTGTGTTGTGTTTGTATTAGTCCCTTTAATTGTTTTTCTTCTCCATCATGTCTCCCTTGTTTGGGATAATGTCTCCGGGGACCTTGTTCAGTCTGTCGACTCTGTTTCTAGGATCGTTGTATCTCTGAAATTTGTATCCATTTCATCATGGTTAATATAATTATCTTTAGTGTGAAAAAAGATAAGATGACATAGTAGAGGAGAGGACTCACATTTCCAGTTTAGGAATTTTGTTATAATATATAGATCTAGTTTCATTGTCACGCTAATTTGGAGGGCATATTGTTTAATTTATGCATTGGAAGCCTATAGCATCCTTGGTTCAACACTGCCTTCTTAATTTATTTTTCCAACTAATCTTTGTTTCTTCTTCTACTAAACTGAGTCACGATCCCTTTTTCAAAGCTGGCTTTTTGGCCTACAATTTCCTTCCAAATTAGCTTCATTTGAATCAGTTAACAAAGGAGCCAAGATTTGTTGGCTTCCTATTCCATCTCGGAACAAAAGTTGTGTTTGAAATTACGAAAGGAGTGTTATCAAGGAAGAAGGTACATTTCAGTGGCGAGAAACTTTTTTGGTATCATTTTGGTTTAATACATATAAGTCATCTTCAAAAACCTACTAACATCACTTTGGTTCAAACCAACAATGCTAAATTCATGTTTATCAAGTTCCTCAAGACTAATACAAAGAATACAAAACATGCCAACTTGTCTTCTTATTCTTGAACCAAACAATTAACAACATCCTACATTGATGAAACCACCGAAGGAAGGAGCAAAGATGGCAACCCCAAACAGAGTTCCACAAAAATAAAAAAATAATCATAACCTGAATTTTGTTTTTCTTCTCGTTCTGCTCTGGATTGACCAGCTCGAGAGGATAAAATGATGCCTATAATGAATCAATAGAGAGCAAGAGCTTCGGAAAAAATAAGGATAAGAATCATCTCCACGAAAAGCTTAGGCTGCTGAGCATTTGCAAGACAACATTTTTTCGAAACCAAACAAGTCAAAGTTCTATCCTGATATATTTATATAGTTACAAAGAGGAGCAAACAAACCTGACTCCAACATCTCCCACGATGCCAATGGCCATTCCAGATGAGAGACCAGCAAGACCACAAGCAAGACCAGACGAAAGGTGTGTGTATCCATCAAAAGGGTAGTAAGACTTAGCCTTTGGGTTGATACCAGTACTAATGATGACAGCGATAATGAGTCCATAGATACCCAACACACCAGCCATAACCATAGGGACAATGGACTTCATCACTAACTCAGGTCTCATAACTCCCATTGAAGCACCAACACCGCTCTTTGCAGTTCCATAAGCAGCTCACATACCTTAACACAATCTAGTAACATTTGTCTTAATATGACCCAAAAAAAACTCATCTGATCTAAAGTTGGGAAACTTTGACATTACATATACATTATGGTCAAATAGCATTGTTCAAACAGATGATCATAAACATATGAACCACATCCTCGTGACTATGTTACACATTAAAATTACATAGGAGTTTGAATAGATGATCATTTAGATGCAGATCCAACTAAATTTAAAAAAAAAACTAATTATTCAATCAATTAGGCAAACAATGTGATACCAAGTCTTCTTGAACATGGTAATTGACAGAAATGTGATCATTTGAATCAAGATTCAAATATAAGAGAAGCAATGCTTACAGGAGAACACGAGGGCAGCAGCGGCACTGAGGAATCCGAAGAAGAGAGCAATCTCATCGCCACTAAACATAGGCATTTTCTCTGATCTAAAATTGGGGAGAGATATTTGGATTTCGTAGAGATAGACCTCTCTGGTATTTTTTTTTAATTTTGATTTCAGATGTGTGGAAGAGAACGATGGTTCGTTGTTGTTTGTACAATGGATTTCGAAACACGTTGAACCTTTGGGCCGCAGAAAAGCTCATTTTCTGTTTTTTTCTTCTTCAGAAGCCCATTGCGATGTTTCTTTTTCATTGATTCATTCGTTGATTTAAAGCAAATACAAGTTAACATACACTCAACTTAATTAATCTTTTTGCTAAATCAAATTAATTAATAAAAACTTAACACTTGACAGTTCAATAAACGGTATCAAATTTTCTGAAACAAATAAAGTATATATTGAAAATTATAGAAGAAACAAAAACCAAGAGTGATCCAGAAAAATTATCGAGTGTGTGTGACATGTCCAAAATCACATAAGATGTGGCGTCTACAATATCAATATATAAGATAACTCTATCCTCCTCCGGTGAACAAAGCGTATTCAGTTCCAAAACCACAAGAACGAGAGACAATGGCGAAGGAATCTATCCCACCACGTCAGACGCTTATGGAGGTTGTTGTCGCTGATAATCGCGGTGGTTTGTTTGGCGGGATGACGGTGATTCTTTGTGGTTCTTCGGATGGAATCAAGTACATATATTACATACATCGCGACGGGGACGTGGATCAATGCGACGAAGCTGAAGACAATGACGAGAGCAAGAAGTTGAAGAGAGACATGATGAAGAAAGTTTGGAAGAGAGGATTCACAAAACGTGGTTGCGTCTTCGGCAAGCATGGGCTCAGCATCAGAGTCAAGTGTTGATGATGATGATGGTTTTCGATTTTCTTGAAGCTTTCTTGGTCAATTGCTACACAGTGGCTTTAGGTCATTTCTTGAATAATAATCTTTGTAACATAGTAGTTGAATTGCTTTTTGATTTGGATAAGAGTGGAATTGGATGTTACTACTCTGATATGTGATGCTTTTAGTAGTATACTTTTGTGTAGATTGAAAACGTTCATGACTCTTACTTGACAGAGAAAAATCAATGAAAAACAATTAGCTTTTAGCATTTGATAGAATCAAGATTGAGAATTTTTTTGGGGTTTTTTTTTTTTTTTTCAAATTTCATCTAATGATAAACTGCATTTTTTTACTAATCAAGATTCAAGATTAAATCATTTTCTTGTTTGTACAAGGTTAAATAAATTGCATGCATACTCTCATCATCATGCATGGGATCATTACCATTGTCAAAATGAATAATAGGCCCATTAAAACCCCCAACTAAATATGGAGCCAAAATCAAAATCAAGTAGATCATCTAACAAAAAGCTATAGATGGAGCAGCTAAAAATAGTTAAACTAATCAAAATTGGCTTCCACAAGATTAAAGAAAGAAAAAAAAACAGTTTCGCGGGATCACAATCAAATATTTTAGTTTAAGCCAACAGTTAGCTAAAAATGTTTTTGCCTATGAATGGTTACTAGACTTTGACCCGTGCGTCCGCACGGGTATTTTCATTATTTTTGTAATCAAAATTTAAGATTCATTGTAATTTTAATTATTTCTAGTTTCTACATGGTGTTGATTGTTCATATGTCTTTTGGATATTCAAGTAAGTAAAATGATATGTTACATAAATCATTTATCATTTGATATAACTTTACAAAATTAATCTATTTTCTAGTGTATTTATTTGTAAAACATACTATTTAATATGTTTGTATCCCCTAGAAATTATTTGAGAAGTGATTTGCCATGTCATCACCACATTGATTTTGAAAGAAAAATGATGACATCAATGATAACATGGCTTAAAGTTAATTGTGACTTGCACATAGACATTTATTGTTAATTATATTTTTGGTAAGTTTATTATGATATGTTAACAACTAATAAATCATCATTAAAACTAATATAATAATAAAAATAGAAATATCATCATTTATAATTTTGAAATATGATTTAGTTTTTTTATAATTATATAATTTTTATGACTAAAACAAATTTTTACAAATTTATGTTGTTTTAATTTTTTTTTTCAAATTCCAATTACATTAGTTTTATAAATTTTAGAAATAATATTAGTTTGGCTTTTTGAAAATTATATAACTAAAAACAGTTTCTCTAAATTTTATAGAATTTGATTTAATATATTTTGACCAAAATGAAGAGATAAAAAAATATTTCCAAAATTATAATTTTAAATATATACAAATGTATTATTAAATAAAAATTATATTTTATTTTATATATAATTAAATAAACATGTAAACTTAAATATTGTAAGAAAATAATAAAATTTATAAACTATAAAAATATTTTTAAATTTAAATTTTAAAACTTTTATTTCTGCACTTGGTGCAACACCTAGTAGATCAATATTGACACTTGTATGATGTATAAAAATTGATACATGTATGCTATAGAAACCGAAAAATAATAGTGGTTGATAATTATGTAATTATATATACATGTATGTTAACTAAAATAGTTTAATTGCCTATTTCTAATGACCTAATATTTACATATGAACCCGTTAACTATATAAATAATAGTAGATATATGATGTATGAATCAGTAAATAACAATAAGATATAACTATAAAATTATCAGTACATATGCTAAGTTTTATTTAAAAAAAAAACATTTATGCTAAGTGGAGAAGATGTTAAAAGTTAAACACTTTGAATTGATCTCAGCTAAACAATAATATATTTATGTTTTGTTTAGTTATTCACAGAGAAATGAAATCCAAAAAATATTATACGGTTAAATGTTTGACACCATTAATTGCTTTTTGAAAACATTTATAATAGTTATTTTAGAAAATGAAAATTGACATCCCTTATATATTTAAAGAGGAGCATTTTAATAAATAACCTTTAAAATGTAATATATTCACAAGATTGTCGTATTATGTTGATGTGAGAAAGCTTCTCACATTTTCCTTTTAAATAATTCTTCTTTTACTAGACATTGGACCGTATTAATTTAAAATCATTTATATTAACCAACTATATCATATAATATAATTAAACTCCTAAAGATTTTATATAACTCAAGTAATTAAATATTTTCGCTGATTGAACATCTATTAGATTATTATGTTTTTAAATCATTGTTTAAGCATATAGTTTTGTTCCTCATAGTCGGTGAGTTTTCAGAGTGAAATGTTCAATAACAACTATTATCTCTTACATATTAATCATGAATCATTACAACATGTTTTGGTAGCCACGTATTTGGTCCATCTAAACATATATTATACTTTTATTAAACTAACTATCAAATTAATTATTAGTGTATAAAATAATATTTTTCATTCTTTCCTTATAAAAATTTACGGTATTACTTAATATAGTTAACAAATATATGACAATTAATTATTTTGAATAATAAAAATTGATAACCATTTTTGTATCCTCTATCATTTTGTTTAATTTTATATTATTAAAATAAATTAAACAATTACATTAAGCATATAATAAAAAATTATATTTTTTCTTATATGCTATAGTTTGAATTTATTTAACGATTATAAATTACTAAGACTATAAAAAATCCATATTAATTTTTTTTATCACAGGTTTAACATTTTTACTATCATTTAAATTAAAATATATATCATATATAAAATATATAAACATGTTGATTTCAAAATTTTCATTTAATAGAAAGCTTCAAATAATAAATATTCATATGAATAAAATAATATTTTTTGTTACAGTAAATATAAAAATGTTAATAAAATCATATGAGAACAAATCCTTAATTAATCAATTTTCATATTAAATATACTATATATTTATGTCAATATCATTAAATTTTAGTTATATACCATAAAATAAATAAATGATTATTTTATTTTTTATCGAAAAATATTGTAAATAAAAAGAGAGATTTTTGTTATGTGATTACTCTAATTTAATTATATATGTAATAGTTACTCGCTCCTCATTTATTCAATATATTTATTATTTCATAATAGGTAAATGAACAAAAAATAAATAGTAATATTTATAAATAATTTGTATACATAATTAATGTTCATTTTGTGCAAGCGCGGACCTCAAATGTTATTTGATCAAATCATTTTAAAAATACAATATCAAAGTGAGAAGGTGGATTATAAATTCTGAATGATATCATTGAAGTCCAATGTAAATAAATAGATTTAAAAAGAAATATCAACAAACATGACTCTATCATCAACCTTATAGGGTCTATGATTATACGCTTAGATATTTATGAGATGATAGTTGAATGTTCAAATATAGTATTCAACAATTATAAGTATATAAATTTAACTCTGCGCATGCGCACAAATAATCACCATCGAAGAATTTTTTTTATTTTCTATGAATATAATTTGTTTTTCTTTAGATGATAATAGAAATTTAAATAATAAGAAGTATATTTTATAACAAATTAATTTTATTAATTATATTTTGTATTTGTTATTTTGAACAAACATTTGGCGTTAATATTAACTAACTGTCTATAACAAACATAGTTAAACCGATCACATGAAAAAACATATAACATAAAACCTAATAAATACTAATTATATTTTACTTATCACCAATAAATCAAATACCTCAACGATTTAAACCGAACACATGCAAAAACTGTGGATTTATATTCTAATTCAACGATATGATATTAAGATCTCATAAAAACAACCCAGAACCAACTAATATCCAAATTAAATCGAACTAATGTTTAATAGTCCAGAAAATTATGAAAACAATAACCTCATCCCGCGCAAGACGCGGATCTTATTCTAGTTAGCATAATATTAGGGAATTTGGTGTAACAAATACAATATTTAAGGAAACTGATATTTGTTACTTATTTTGTAAGTTGATTTATTAAAGTTCATTATGGTTAAAATGAAAAAAAAATGAAAATGGCATTAGAGTGTAATTAAAATGTTATTTCAAGAGTTAATGTATATTCGTACTTATAGTCAAAAATCATATGATTTAGTTTAGGGGTGGGCACAAGCCAAGTACTTGCCATTTTTGGCGTACTTGGTACTTGGCTTGACTTGTTCGAGTAATGAAATTTTAGACTTGTACTTGGTTTACTAAAAACAAGTACTTGCACTTTCAAATACTTACTAAAATTTAATATACTTGCAAATACTTGCAAGTACTTATCATGTTTCACTATTTGCTATTTCTAAATTAGTTTATAAATTATCGATAAGTTATTTAATATTTTATCTATTTAAACCGTGCATATGAGTTTAAGAAATTTAATAAGTTATAATTCTAAGCTAAACATTTTTTTAATAAAAAATATTTCTTTACTTTTCATATGTTTTAAGACTAATATATGACATATATAAAATAAAATAAAAACTCTAAAATATTTTATAATATATCATTTTAATCTGTTTATCGTATAAACAAATAATTTGATTCTAATTTAGAGATATTTTTGTCCACAAGTAAAACGGGTAGTAAATCAGGTAAAAATCACGAGTAACAAGCCAACAACGCCAAGTAGTTGTTTTTGTTTTAATACTTGATACTTGTCTTGTACTTGCAAGTAATTGAAATAAACGACTTGATATTCGACTTGCACAAAACGAGTACTCGACTTTAAGAGCCAAGTACGAATCAAGTAGCGAGTACAAACCGAGTAGCAAGTAATCGTGTCCACCCCTAATTTAGTTAGCCTTCGAGTCAGAGGTGATAAAAGGCCCAAGTAACAGGCCCATTAAAAACCCAAACTAATAATGGCGCCAAAATCAAGTGCAAGTCCCGCCTAATTCACCTCTGCCCACTAAAAAGCGCCGAAACCCCATTTCTCTCTCACACACACAATACTCCGAGCAGCCATGGCTTCCGACTCTCCTCCCGGCAACACCAACGACGGTACTCTCTCTCTCTCTCTCTCTCTCTCTCTCTCTCTCTGAAACCGTTATGTGATTTTGTTTACTCTCACTACCTGCAGGTCCTTCTTCTCCCGACGAAAACGCTTCAAGCCCAATCGGTAACACCTACTCTTCCCCAGCTTCCCTCCGCAGTCGACGGCGAGCAAGATCCTCCACCCCGTCGCAATTCGCCACTCCTCCACCGCCTTCACGCCTCGGAGCCTCAAACTCCACTCCTCCCACATCTCGTCCTTCCGCCGCAAGATCCAACCGAGGTAATGTCCCCGCGACTCCATCACATACCGACGAAGCACCTCCCTCTTCCGATGACGGTGGAGAAGACGGCGCCGACGATACCACTCCGACTTTCGTCTGGGGAACCAACATCAGTGTCCAAGATGTCAAATCCGCCATTGAAATGTTCGTTAAGCATTTCAGAGAGGCTAAAGAGAGTAGTGACGATTTGTTTAGAGAAGGCAAGTATATGGCTTCGATACGTAAGGTGATTGAGATTGAAGGAGAGTGGATTGATGTTGATGCCTATGATGTGTTTGATTATGATCCTGATTTGTACAACAAGATGGTTCGTTACCCCTTGGAAGTTCTCGCTATCTTTGATATCGTGCTGATGGATATTGTTTCCTCTATCAATCGTTTGTTCGAGAAACATGTTCAAGTTAGGATTTTTAACCTCAGGACTTCTACTTCCATGAGAAATCTCAACCCATCTGGTTAGTTTTTGTTTTCATTGTTCATTTTTTTCTTAGCTCTCTCTAGTGGCTAGAGTAGCTTATGTTTGAATGTGTGTTTTGCTTGGTCAGATATTGAGAAGATGATCTCTTTGAAGGGGATGATTATTCGGAGTAGCTCTATCATTCCTGAAATCAGGGAAGCTGTGTTTAGATGCCTCGTTTGTGGTTACTTCTCTGACCCTATCATCGTTGATAGAGGTAATTTGATCACTTGGATTCATCCATCTCTTTATATGTCTGCGTTGTGTCTTTCTCATAATGTTTGCTTTCTTTCTAGGGAAAATAAGTGAGCCTCCTACTTGCTTGAAACAAGAGTGCCTTGCCAAGAACTCAATGACACTAGTGCACAACCGGTGCAGGTAAATTCTAGCTAGACATGGGTTTTGTCTGATCCTGTGCAATCCTGTAGCTAATGCCCTTTCATTCATGAATCAGGTTTGCTGATAAGCAGATTGTGAGGCTTCAGGAAACGCCTGATGAGATTCCTGAAGGAGGGACACCTCACACTGTTAGCTTGTTGCTGCATGATAAGCTAGTTGATAATGGAAAGCCTGGTGATAGAATTGAGGTAAAAACATTAATGTATTAAGGTTAGTAAATGCGTTACTATGGTTATCCATGACAGTTAAAGCTTGTTTTTCTGGATAGGTCACTGGAATTTACAGAGCAATGACCGTCCGAGTAGGGCCTGCTCACAGGACTGTGAAATCTGTGTTTAAGGCATGTCATCTTATCTTTTCTTTTGTTTGTAATTCCTCATTAGTCCTTTTACGTTCTGACATTTTTATTTATGTTCTCTTATGAATGTCGGATTACAGACCTACATCGATTGCCTCCATATAAAGAAAGCAAGTAAGACAAGAATGGCTGCAGAGGATCCTATGGATATTGACAATAGTCTTCGTAGAGTCGATGAAGATGTAGAGTTAGATGAGGAGAAGGTTCTTTGTTTCTTTTAACTAAATATATCTAAAGTTTTGTAACTATCCTTTTGTCCCACCATTCCAATCATTTTAGTGGTTTTTTCAGCTGAAGAAATTTGAAGAACTCTCTAAACAACCAGATATATATGAGAAGCTTGCTAGATCACTAGCACCAAACATTTGGGAGTTGGATGATGTGAAAAAGGGTCTTCTGTGCCAGGTGATATAATGCTTTCGATACTTGGCTATAGGTTCAACTAATTCTAAACAACATTAGTTCCTTTTACTGAGACAAATGTATAATGTGAAGCTTTTTGGAGGGAATGCTTTGAACTTGGCATCTGGTGCTAATTTTCGTGGTGACATCAACATCTTACTTGTTGGTGACCCTGGTACCAGCAAGTCTCAGCTGCTTCAGTACATTCATAAACTTTCACCACGTGGGATTTACACAAGTGGGCGAGGGAGCTCAGCTGTTGGTTTGACAGCTTATGTAGCTAAAGATCCTGAGACAGGAGAAACTGTATGTTCATTTCGTTTTCATCCATTTTGTGATCAATTGTACTTTCAGGATCTTCTCAAGCGTGACCTGTTAACGTGAATGCTACATCATTTAGGTTTTGGAGAGTGGAGCTCTTGTTCTTAGTGACCGTGGTATCTGCTGTATTGATGAATTTGACAAAATGTCTGACAGTGCGAGGAGCATGCTGCATGAGGTTTGTTACTCTCTTCTTCTTAGCATTGCTCAAGTTATCCATTGCAGTTTCTAGGTGCCTCGTCTCTAAGTGCACAAGATTGTTTACTGATGGACATTGTTGCTCTGCCAGGTTATGGAACAGCAGACTGTTTCAATAGCAAAAGCTGGTATCATTGCATCTTTAAATGCTAGGACCTCTGTGTTGGCTTGCGCAAATCCTAGTGGCTCACGCTACAATCCGCGGCTTTCTGTTATTGAGAATATTCACCTTCCTCCGACCTTGCTTTCTAGGTACGCTTCAGTCCTTCAACGAAAGTGACGTTTTTATTTTAGGCTTTTCTGCAGAAGAGGCTCTCTATTTCATGTTACTAATATTATCTCATTTTGCGTCTTAGATTCGATTTAATCTACTTGATTCTTGACAAGCCTGATGAGCAGACTGACCGAAGGCTTGCAAAGCATATTGTGGCCCTACACTTTGAGAACGCAGAGGTCTTATATCTTTCCACAGTATATGTTTACAAAATGATTGTGTTTCGCCCATATCTTACTTGAGTTGGTATCCTTTTATCTCAATTTGCAGAGTGCACAAGAGGAAGCTTTGGACATCACTACACTGACAAGCTATGTCAGCTATGCTCGCAAGAACATTCATCCTAAACTATCAGATGAAGCTGCAGAGGAGTTGACCCGAGGTTATGTTGAGCTTCGAAAAGCAGGGAAATTTGCTGGTAGTAGCAAAAAGGTGCGTGTCGTGGAACTTCATTGTTTTTTTTTTTTTTTTGGTGCTGTCAAAACAATGCTACGGTTGGTCAGTCTCATGCTTTAACTCTCTGAATATGACACAGGTCATAACAGCGACTCCTAGGCAAATTGAAAGCCTGATCAGACTTAGCGAGGCCTTGGCTCGAATGCGCTTCTCTGAATGGGTTAGTGAAGAACTCCTTATATACTAACCTGAATCTTGGATGCAGTTTCATTTCGTCATTTCAAATTAACATTTGGTTATTGTGATTAATAATAAAAGGTTGAAAAACATGACGTGGAGGAGGCATTTAGACTTCTCAGAGTTGCAATGCAGCAATCAGCAACCGATCACGCCACTGGTAAGTTTCCTCACTATTATGGTGAGGATAATATAAACACTAGGATTCAATACCCATTTCTAACAATAAGCGCTTTTATTTTTTTAAATATTGGTATAGGGACTATTGACATGGACCTGATAAACACTGGAGTCTCAGCAAGTGAACGAATGAGGCGGGACATCCTTGTGTCGTCAATTCGAGACATAACTCTTGAGAAAATGCAAATTGGAGGATCAGCAATGCGCTTATCAGAGGTATCCTTCTCTGCTTTCCTCCTTTTATCATCCCAAACGAACAATGCAATATGCAAGCAAATGATATTTTACTTGTTATAGAAACCGTTCTTCTGAGATATACTAATTAGTAATTACAATGGGAAATGTTGTGCAGCTACTTGAAGAACTGAAGAAGCATGGAGGCAACATAAACACCGAGATTCACCTTCATGATGTGAGTCAATTAAAAACTTTTCTTACATATCAAAAGTTTTGATCAGCTCATAACAGGACAGATAAACTAACGAAAGTCTCTGTTGTTGTGACCTTTCTTAATCAGGTAAGAAAGGCGGTTGGAACCCTAGCCAGTGAAGGGTTTCTGGTTGCTGAAGGTGACAGAATCAAGAGAATATGATCAACAGATTCTTTCAGTTGATGAGAAAAGCTTTAATATTTGCTGTTGTTTTGATGAATTGAGTAAGCCTAATTAATAGGGAAACTTAGCGACTGACGGGTCCATGTGGCTCGGCCCATCTTCTCACTAGTTGTTGATCTGTACTGAGTTTCAACTTTAAAGACGATCTTTCTTCAATGTTTCATTTGGTCTCAGTTTCTTTAGGGTTTACCCCTTTTTATCAGTTATTAATTACATGCAAAACATACTTGACTACTCTAACCTAATTCCATTTTTATAACTTTATTTTAAAATAGAGTTTGATAACATTTTTTATTTTCCACTCCATTATTGAATGAAAATAAAATTGTTCCATTTACTTTATTTTTAGGGCAGATTTCTCAAATAACATTTTTTAAAAGTTATGTATAGTGTAAAAATAATATTTTTTAAAAGAAAATTTTTTTAATACTTTTAGTTTTAAGCTTTACTTCTAAAAGTTCATTTCATAACTCTAAATCATAAGTCTATATTAGTTAATCCAAGAAGTATAAATGTATATTTACATTTTTTAATGAAGTTTATTTTTGTTATTTTTTTCTTTAAATGCTATTTTATAAACAAAAATTTTTTTGATATATTTTAGGATATTTCTTTTATTTTTATTTGTTACTCTATTTCAAAATTAAAAAAAAAAATTGAAAGAAAACTCAATTTTTATGGTTACTCTATTTTGAAATAGGAAATTGAGCAATAAGACATGGAGTACTTCATAATACTCCCAACTTTCATAAAATTGAATAACAAAATTAAGTTATTTTATTATGGAGTTACTTCACAAAATACATCGGAGATGCTCAGATGTGTTTTTAAGTATTAACTAAAAATTTCTAATATAAACATGCACGTCTAATAACATAATAGTTAAAAGTTTGTAATATAAAACATGCATGTCTAATAACTTTTTTTTGTGAAACAGTAACTTGTAGGTTAAATGGTTTCCGATGTCAAAAAAAAGAAAAGAGTTAAATGGTTTCCAACTAAATTCTTTCAGTGAGCAAACAAAAAGTTTCCACGTACTTCTTTTGTAAAGAAAAATAAAAGAATTAATTGCTCATATATTTCTTAATTAATATATAAGAAATTATTTTCTGATTTGTTTCCGGTTTCCTCTTATGTTCTATAATATTAAACGAAGATCATTTTAAAATTTACTGTGAGAAGTTGTTGAGCCTATTAATTAGTAATTTAACAAATCAAACTATATTTACACTATTGATCTTCCTATATAAAAGAGAGTTTCTTATACTGCCACATAGAAAAATAGGGGTTCAAGTTATTGTAATGTGTCCATCTCCTAGCAAGTATAGTTGTCTTCGTTTAGGGACAGTTAGTGAGCGTTCACGAGAGCATATTCCATGGATGATTATTACCGACTTTTAGGCTTCATTCATTCGTTTTGAAAACCGAACCGGACCGACCAGACAGTTAAACTGGTCTGATCATGACTTGTTCGGTTTAAAATCTAGACTTGAGAAAAATCAATAAAACAAGTGATCTGGGTCAACTTCAAAACCCAATTCTAAAGAATCTACCATATAATTAATATATTTTTAATTTTTATAATCATTATTTAATTATCAATATTTAATTGATTTTCAATTTAATTCTATTTTCTTAAGCAATAAAGTAAAAAATATATATTTAGCTCTCACATACTATTTTTATTTTATAATATTTATAAAATTTGAGATATTAATTGTAAATAATACAGTAACTTGGACGGTTAATCATTTAGTTTTTTATCAATTTCAGTTTACTTAATATTCACTTGTTTACTATATATATATATAGCTAGATGTATACTTATTGTTTCTTTTTCTAGTTAATAAAAGAGATCAAAGAACATATTATATGTAAACTATTTTTGGTATATATAGTGTGAATATATATATATATATATATATATATATATATATATAATTTTTTAAAAATAGAAAATCCGGTTCGACAAGTTGAACTTGTCCAATTACTCAACCAGTAGCTATGCCGAGGTGGTGTCCGGTGCCGTTTTCAAAACATTGGTCTCGTTATCAAAACATTGGTCTCGTTTTCAAAACATTGGGTTCATGTCATCCTCTTCTTCTTACTGAAATTAGGGCAAACAACAATGGAGTTCCTTAATGTTTATGTGAGACATATTTTTGTACGAAATCGTTGGTTTGTATTCTCTTTATGCCGTTTCGTATATGATTTTTTACATCCGAAACATTACGGGATGCATTCAGCCATTGCCATTAACACCCTTCTTAACTTTGTCGTCCCACTCTTACCACAATTACTCGATGCATCTTATCTCTTCAAGGCGGTGTTTCTCCAGCTATAGAAAGGTTTACCTTCCTCCCCAAAACATCATCCTTACAACTCTCTAAAGATTTTTATTTTGATATTTTCCTTGACAATTAAACTACTAAATGGATTCTTAACATAATTACTTAACCTTACAAAATATGATTTCTCCTTGTTGACAAAAAAAAGTTTTCGCCTTCACAACCTTCTCCTACTCGATTCCAGTTTAAATTCGAGGGCATTGGCATTGACCACAACGAGGCAATCAAAATTTTATATGAGAAGAAGTTCTTCTTTGAGAATTTGCATGTGTTAGAAACAGCTTGTGCTTTTTTGGATTTGGGTTTCCTTTGAACAAGCTGAGTAAATTGTATAAAGAGAAAAGTTTTTTTTTTCATTCATGAATAGATTGGTTCAATATATGTAGGGTTTACGATGGTGGCAGTGATTGGTATTTTTAGCATTTCCTCGTGTTATGTGTGATGGTGCAGAGATTTCTTGTTTGTTTGTTAAGCTGAAGAAACTGTTTGAAGATTTTGATTTAGAGCATCGTTTTGAAGAAAATGCAGAGTCTTGGAACGCCGCGAAGAGTTGGGAGAATGAGGAGAAGTGGGAGTTGATGTGTAGAAACAAATCACTTTTTGTGGAACATTCAAAAGAAGCTCCGATGATAAAGACTGAATATTTTTGTAGATTTGGTGTTGGAAAAGAAAAAAGAATCTCTTTTGTTTCTGTGAAATCATGATGTGATGAGTTTTGATATAGAGAAATCGGTGATCTTAGTTAAGAAATGCTTAAGACTTTTGGGTTGAGCCATGGTACAAAGGCTACTAGGATGTCCATTTCTCAACATAGCATGTCTTCGGGATCTCCAGTTTGTTATCCATATTACAAGCTACAGATTTCTCATTTTCACGGTCGGTTATGAGCTTCTAGATGCATTAATTTGCACCATTGTTCATGAACTGACATAGTGTAAAAGAATCTTTACAGAAGGATGCTCTATCTTCAAGGAAAAACTTTTTTTTGCTTCTTTAGATGAGTACAAATATTCACAACGTGCATGTTATTTTTAATGAATTTTTTTGATCTGTAATATAAAATATGAAATGTAAAATTACCTTTTCATTTGAGCTACTCCTAAATCTCTTTCGTTTTTTATGTTATGAATCTTATGGACATGTGGGTTTTGTTTGTTGTCGTGAGCTTGATTTTGGGTTGTTTCTTGCAATGTCGCCAGAAGATGATAGACTTATGTTGCATTGTGGAAATGGCATGAAATAAGACATGCAATGTAGCGTTTATTATTGCCATAAGTTCTTATTGAATTGATTTGCTTTGATTATATATATATATATTTTTTTTTTACATTTTTCATCATATTATATGGTTATGTGTAATATGATTAAATAACAATATGTATGCTGACAAGATGGAAGAGGTGGTTATGTATTATCTGATTAAATAGCAGTATTTGCAAGTAAAATTTTTAGATTTTAACTGATTTGAAGATGTTGAGATTATCAACTAATTAAGAAAAGTTTTATGTTGAGGATTTAACAGGAATAAATGATGCCAAAACCTAATATGAATATTATCATAAGTCTCAACTTCTAAAATTTTAAAGCTCTGATAGCTTTTGCATATCAAAAAAGTTTATAACTGATATTTCATTTCTCTTTCTTTTCTTGATCAAAATTTTGTAGTCTAAAGTTCAATTTTGTTAGTGTTACGCTTATTTGAATATATTGTTACTGCAAGAGGATGTTTCCATGGGAGGTAGAAGTGGCAATAATGGCTCTGTTTGCTTTCTTTTTGTCTTAAATAGGTGAGATTAAGCTTAAGTATGATTGAACTAAGAAGACAATTGCTCAAATTATAACAATATTTGATCAATGGAGACTGAAACAAGAAGACGTTTGTTAAATATCCAACAAATATTAAAACAACATTTGATCAATAGGATACTTAGCTACGTGCATACAGGTATCCATCGGGTTTGGTTCAAATCTATTCGAATTTCAGTTTTTTGGAAGTTGATATTTAAACTCCATTTTGGTATTTATAAATTTTGGTACGAGTTTGGTTCAGATCCTTATGTGTTCGATTTGGGTATGTATATCTATTTAAATTAAGTAAACAAATTTAAAAATCTCTATATATCTAAAAATCCTTAAAATCCAACAACAAAAGTCATATATAATATATCAATTTTAAATAATATATGCTACATACATAACATTAACATAAATATTGGTTTGGTTGGGATATCAGGATGGAGAACAAGTAGATATTTGAGTTATTTTCAGTGATTTGAGTGTTTTTAGATATTTGTGGATATTTATTACTAACTATTATAAATATTTTTCAAGTATTTTGGATAATGCATATTATTTTTAATATTTTAGATATTTTGGATCTTAGATCTAAGTAATTAATATATTTAAGTAAACAATTGTGATTATGGTACTTTCAAGTATCCAAAATATTTATGATAAGGTCGGATTCAGAGGAAATTATTCAAATATCAAAGTTTTAAATTTATTAAATATTTTACCTGTTTTTGGGTTTGGTACAATTTTTTTGGGTGGGATTCGGTTTGATTTTGCTGATTCGGATATTTTGTCCTGACCTTAAGAGATTGGCAAAAACGAATTATCTCACTTTAGTTAAAACTTATAAACCATTAGACCATGTTTATCTCTGGTCTCTTAAGGTGGAGTTTTTAACTTAATTTGATTATTTAAAAAAAATTGGCTAAAAGACGGCTCTAGGTCTCTTATTTAAGAGACAATTTTTAGTTTTTCTTAGCTAAAACCTAAGAAACGTCTCTTAGAAAAGTTAAAAATCTCTGGTAAGAGACCTGCAATAAAAATGCTCTAAACAAAACTATAACCAATATGAAACAAGTTAAATCAACAAAATTATTTGTGTTAATCAGAATAAGTTACGTGTTTTGAAAACATGGGTCAAATCTAATTGACTTATTAAATTAGCTATATTTTCACATGGTTTGATACCCTTTTTGAAAAGCTTGTTTGCAAATTACAACTTTTGGCATGAAAAAGTGGAATGGAGAAAATGAGAAAAAGGTTAAAATTGGGTCCACAGATCGAACATTATTGAATATTGTTAGATATGGTCTATAATGAGAAAGTGGTCATTTGCCGAAAAGCAAATAAGAAAGCAAAAGTAAACGATACGATTGGTCTCAGTTTCTTCGGCTCTTATTGGTAAGGAGGTGGCACTCGTTGCTCTTTACCTCTCTTAGTGCTGCTACATCTCTCTCAACTAATTTTTCTTTGAAGTCAACTGTATTGTATTTGAAACCAGTAAAAGACGTTGGTCAGATGTCTCTGATCAGTATATGCTTCACAAAAAATATCAGAATAAATCTTTAGTATTTTCTATTATAAATAATAAGGGTGGACACGATGTTTTGCTACTCGGCTTGTACTCGGCTTGTACTCGTTATTTGATTCGTACTTGACTTTTAAAACCGAATACTTGTTTTGTTCAAATTGAGTATCAAATCGTTTATTTCAAACTTGCAAGTATAAGACAAGTATCAAGTACTAAAATGAAAACAAATACTTGGTGTTGTTGGCTTATTACTCGTGACTTATTACTTGATTTACTACCCGTGTTTACTTTTGGATTAAAAAAATCTCTAAACTATAATAAAATTACTTGTTTATACAATAAATAAATTTAAATGGTATATTATAGAAATATTTTAGAATTTTCCTATTTTATACTTATCATATATCGACTTAAAACATATGAAAAGTAAAAAAAAAAGATTCATTATTAAAAAAGTTTGTTTAGCTTAGAATTATTACTAACTAAATTTTTCTTAAACTCATATGCACGATTTAAGTAGCTAAAATCAATAAATGCTTATTAAATAACTTACAAAGAATTATATAATTACTTATTTAGTTTAGAAATAATAAATAGTAAAATATGGCAAATACTTGCAAGTATACCAAATTTTAGCAAATATTTGAAAGTGCAAGTACTCGTTTTTAATAAATCAAGTACAAGTCCAAAATTTCATTATTCGAACAAGTCAAGTCAAGTATCAAGTAAACAAAAAATGGCAAGTATTTGGTTTGTATCTACCCCTAATAAATAATGATTTCATAAAAAAAATATAAATCTTTTTATTAACCAAATTTATGATAGATTGTTTATATACTCCACAATGGCTAGTTTCATCTACAAGATTCATGATGGATGGTTTTTTTTTAGCAATTCTTTTCATTAAAGAAATTTAATGGCATCTTACAAGAGAAAATTTTGGTCCAATACTCATCTTTTACAATTCAAATTTAAAAATAAGCCTAAGGTCAATAGATCCAACCTATTGATCTACTGCACCATCCTTGAGTGCCACCCAATTTACATACGAGAAAAGTCAATGACATGCGTCACCATCATGTGTTGCATGAAAAACGCATTTAGACGCGCCACTGTGAGAGATTAGAATCTGATGTCGCCACGTTGCCAGAAAATTTGCGATTTTCCAAACCTTCACTGCCAGTCTCGCTAATCTTCTCTTGTACTAGCTCTCCAGCCGACGCTGCCTTGCTCTGGTTATCCTTATCTTCCTTCAGAAGCCAGTGAAGCACAGTCCCCTCTTCGATAGTTCAATTTGAAGATATTGATCACCCCACTAAGGATTGGTGATAGAAAGACCGCGATATTATCACTGAAGCAAAGATAAAAAATATGATAACTAGTTTTAGAGAAAGGGGTTTATAATTGAACACGACATGATTACAATCCGATCTAGAAATTTTAAATCGAAACTTTATTAGTTTCAACCTAAAATAAAAGAAGAAGAAACATGAATATCTGTTTCAGATTTTGGTTCGAAAAACAAACAAGAAACACAACAACAAAGTTTACTAGAGCGAAGAAACATCCGACTTGCGGAAGACGAATCATTCAAATGATCGAAAAGTATTTCATATCAAAAAGATAATTTGTATCTTTCCCTCTACAAGATAGATATATGATTAGAGGGAGGAGGAAATGAGATTTGATATTGATGGATGGTTCTACTTACATGTATAACTAATAATTTATTTTTATTATATAAAACTATAATGAACAATTCTATTTAAATTTGGTTGATTGTATTCACTAAAATCAAAAACTTATATTCTTTTGCAATTGATAACTAGAAGTAATGGAGTGATAAGTGATTAAGTTGTATTGGAGTTAGCGTAGTGGTTAAATGTGATTTATTTTTAGTCAATCGTGAGTGAACCGGTTTGTTCCACATATGAGAGAAACATGTACAAAGTGTTTTAATGGGTCGAAGCAAGAGCTGCTAAACTTCATCCAGGAAAGGCTTCAAGGTGGGTTGGTTTCTCGAAGCCTTATCTCAAGGTGGCCTACAAGGTTGGTTTCTCGAAGCCTTATCTCAAGGTGGAAAGGAGATTGTCCTAAAATCAATAGCCCTGGCACTCCCTGTGTACACAATGTCAATCTTTAAGCTTCCAAAAGATCTTTGTGACAAACTTACCAGTGCAATGGTGGAATTCTGGTGGAGCAACGACTCTAACAAAAAGAAGATATCATGGGCGGCTTGGCAACGTCTATGTAAACGAAAAGATGAAGGAGGCATGGGTTTCCATGACATTAGCAACTTCAATCAAGCGCTCTTAGCGAAACAAGCGTGCCGTATCATGCATAACCCTAACTCCCTAGTAGCTAGATTCCTCAAAAGCAAGTACTGGAGGACCGGATCTTTTATGGAAAGTGGTGAGGGCACGCGGCCTTCTTATGCGTGGCGGAGCATTCTCCACAGTAGAGCACTACTAGAGAAAGGCTTGGTCAAAAGAATAGAAATGGGAACTCCACACGACTTTGGATGGAAAGTTGGCTTCAACATCCGACTCCACGAGCACCAATGTATCGACAGGACTGTGTAGTAGACCTCACGCTCTGTGTCTCAGACCTCCTCATCCCACACATGGGCAGCTGGGACGTCCAAAAGTTGAGTCAACTCTTCATTGCAGAAGATGTGACTGCAGTCCTAGCCATCAAACCCATGATCAGTAAAGAGGATATATGGTGCTGGGGTTATAAGAGAGAAGGCACCTACTCCTTACAAAGTGGTTACAAGTTTTTAGAGATGTTAAAGAACTTGCAAACACCTGGTAACAACATGCTTCCACCTATCGAGAAAAATTATGGAGCAATATATGGAAGATGAAAACATCAGCAAAGATTTGCCATTTCTTCTGGAGAGCTCTTGCAGGTGCTCTCGCAACAGAAGAACAACTACGATCTAGAGGCATATCAGTGGACAGAGCCTGTAAAATGTGCGGAGCAGGACAAGAAACAATTTGTCATACCTTATTCTCATGTTCAGCGGCTAGAGACACCTGGTCTGTAGCAGGTCTCCCCACTCCAGCAAGAGGACTTTCACAAAACTCTGTTTTCCTCAACATCCACCACCTAATAGCTTGTACCAAAAGTCAAAGCTGCCCTACAGACCTCCAACGATGTATTCCTTGGGTCCTATGGCATATTTGGAAAGCTCGCAATGCTCTGGTTTTTGAAAGAACAAGAATGGATCCTGCATCTATCTTCAGGAAAGCAGAAGATGAGTCTAGAATCTGGTTTGAGCTAAACTACCCTGATGCCACATATCCAAGTCATAATCTCACCGTTCACTCTACAACCACAACATGGAAGGCACCAGCTAATGACATACTAAAATGTAACATTGCCGCTTCCTGGTCGGAATCTTTAGGTATGAGTGGTGCTTCTTGGATAGTCAGAGACAATAGAGGCAAAGTAATAATGCATAGCAGGTGCTCTTTCTCTTTAGTATACACTGGTGAACAAGCAGAACTATGGGCTCTCCACTGGGCTTTCGAAAGCATGTTCTCTCTACGATTGAACAGGATCATCTTTGAATCATCGTGTGAGAGGGCAAGAAGCTGTATTCTACATCACAGTTCCAATCAAGGAACGGTGGATCTTGTTAGAAACATCCGTAATATGGCTCAAAGATTGCAGGACTGGTCACTAGAACATGTTTTCTATACCAGGAATGTGCTAGCACAGCGAATTGCCAACAGTGTCACTGCAGATCATAGGTACCAATCCTACATTGCGGTGGGTGGACCTAGATGGTTAAGTACATTGATCAATTCTGAGGCAAGACTCTCAAGCTCTTCCCCTTAAATGGAAACACCACTATCTTACTTCCTCCGTTGAAGTGAGTGGTTTGTAATGGTGTTTTGTCACTCCAACAACCATTTCGTTATCATGTCTTTTGTCAATGCCTACTGGCTTTTTTTTTCTTTCCCTTATTAGTTCCTTGTATCGCACCTTTGCCTTGATGGCTCAATAACACTCAGGGTTAAAAAAAGATATATGATTAGAGGGAAGAAGAAATGAGATTTGATATTGATGGATGGTTCTACTTACATCATACATATGACTAATAATTTATTCTTATTATATAAAACTATTATGAACAATTCTATTTAAATTTGGTTGATTGTATTCACTAAAATCAAAAACTCATATTCTTTTGCAATTGATATTTAGAAGTAATTGAGTGATAAGTGATTAAGTTGTATTGGAGTTAGCGTAGTGGTTAAATGTGATTTATTTTTAGTCAATCGTGAGTGAACCGGTTTATTCCAGATATAAGAGAAACGTGTACAAAGTGTGACACACACTCTTAATCAATAACAGAAATATTATTTTGTATCTCTCTCTCTCTCTCTCTCTCATGAGCTCATAATCTCGCCATGACTGAGTAAAGCTGGTTCTCCATTTCTGTTCATTATGTTTCCCTAATATGATATCAGAGCTTTGAGCTCAAGCTCAAACGATCCTCGTTTCTTTGTTCTTTCTCACTGATTGATCTTATTTCTCTTGATTCTCTACTCTGATGGTGATTTTGGTTTGTCTTCCTCGTTGTGGTTGGTGGTTAGCCCGTGTTGGCACCCCTGTTCACTCTCCGGTACCTCTGCTCGCTTTGAATGCTCCGCTTCACTCTCTGGTTGCGATGATTTCTGACAGCGTTCACTCGCCTCTGTTTCTTCTTTTTTTTTCTGATCATCAAGAACTGGTGATCGCCTAGATTCATCTGGATGGGTCTGACTATACCCAGTGGTTCTCCAACATGAAGTTCGATCTTGACGCGAAGAACATGATAGCATTTGTAGATGGCTCCTTGCCTCTTTTTTGAGACATGTACTCCTCTATTCCAGATTTAGTCTCATTTTAATAGGATGGTTTAGTCCTCTCTATCGAACTCAGTATCTAAACAATACTATGGTAGTATTTTATCTTTTGATGATGCCACTGAGATCTGGACTGATCTTCATAATCGTTTTTATAAGACAAATTTACCAGACACCTTTCAACTGGTTCAACAAATTTAAGAGTTGTGTCAAGGTTTTATGGATCTTTCGACCTATTATACCACTCTGAAAACTCTCTTAGGTTATCTAGATGGTGATGAAGCTCCTTGGCTGTGTCTTTGTTGCAATACCACGAGATGTGTCAATCACTGTGCTGTTAAAGCCAAAGTTGAGAGAGGTCGAATGATAAAGTTTCTTTCTGGCTTGAATGAAAAATCCTCTTAACATTCGCAGCCATATCATCATGAAGAAGCCTCTCCATGATTTAGCAGAGATTTGCAACATTCTAGACCAAGAAGACAGTCAAGGACAGTTAAACTCTGTCATTCCCCCTTCATCTTTTCAAGTTAGTCAAGAATTTTCTGAATCTAGTGTATTGACTAGATCATTTAACCCATTTCATCCTGGTGTTATTGCTGGTGATAATAACATTAATCAACCAGGAGTGTTGAAGGTTTTCAAAGGAAAGATAAGACTACTTTCTCTCATTGTGGATACACTGGTCACGTGGTTGAGCATTGTTATAAACTTCATGGATATCTTGGTTGATAGAAGAAGGGTTAAGGAAACTTTAACAAATTTCACAAACTAAGTCTTAATCTGTTCTTAATCAAATTAAGAACTTAATTGCTTATTTCAGTTCTCAACTTTAAGGTAAGCCTCATGCTCAACCAAAAATGTCATCATTGGTTTTACTCACAATGATCCATCGAGTATTTCATTCTTCTCTTCCAATTTTAGTTTCATTGGCGTTCTTAATGTTTCTGAACGTCTAATAAGTGAGAGCAACTGGATTGTTGACTTTGGTGCTACGCATCATGTGTCCAATGATAAAGAGTTGTTCCTTACTCTGGATACCTTAGTGATGCATCGTGTAATTTTTCCCAATGGTTCTCTGATCAGGGTTGTGGAGTTTTCCACTTTTTAATTAATGCTAATATCACTTTCCATAATGTGTTTGTATATACCTGAATTCAAACTGGATTTATTGAGTATCAGCTTGTTGACCTCATATATCGGCTCTTGTGATTTTTGATCATGGGTGTTTTGAAATACAAGATCTCACCAAGGGATTGATGATTGGAAGAGGTAGAAGAGTTCCCAACCTTTATGTCTTGGATGCAAAGGCCTCAATTTCTGAAATTGTTGAAGTGTTTGCAATGTCTGAAGAACTGTTTCCCCTTTTTATCTTACCAACTATGTGCTCGATGCAAGTGTTTGGCACCAATGTTTAGGGCATGCTTCTTTTGAAAAATAGACCTTACTAATGTTCTTGGGATTTCTAATGCCGAAAATAAAGGATTATTGCATTGTGATATTAGTCACAATATGAAGTTGTCTTATTTTGTTCATATGAAGTTATCTTCTTCACCCATAGATGTTCGGGGACCCTTCTCTTAACCAACATAAGAAGTATTTTTTATTTTATAACCATTGAATGATGTTCTTATCATATTTCTTGACTTCATTACAATGGTAGATAATCAATATGATGAGAAATTCGAGTCGGTTTGGTCTGATAATGCCCTATAGGTAGAGTTTGAAGCCCTTTATAAACAGAAGGGATTGTATCTTACCATTCCTGTCTGGAGACACCTGATAAAAATTGGTAATAGAGCGCAAGGACCAACACATATTGAATGTAGCACACTCTTTACTCTTCCAGTCTCAGGTTCCATTGAGTTTTTTTGTGTGGTGATTGTGTGTTTATAGCGGTCTTCCTCATAAACCTTACACCTTCTCCAGTCATCTCTAATAAGACGCTATTTGAAATATTGACTCATAAGTCTCATGATTGTACCAACTTAAACATGGTTGGCTGTTTAAGCTATTCTAGAACCTCTTCAAAGCATCGTCATAAGTTTCAAGATAGAGTCAGAGCATGTGTTTATCTCAGATATCCCTCTAGATACAAAGGGTAATAGCTTTTCGATATTCAGAGTAATGACGTTTTCATCTCACTTAGTGTGATATTTTATGAGGAATTGTTTCCTTTTGTTCTAGCTAACAAAGAAAACAGAGAAAATTTGGATTTCTTCCCACGATTATACAGTGACCATGTGCCAATGCATCCATTTTCTGTTGAACCACAAGATGAACAAGTTTGACGTATATCTAAGCCCCCCCTGCTTATTTGGAGGATTATCATTGTAATTATGTCATCTCCTCCACTGCCCATCCTACCTTGGATGTTATCTCCTATGGGTCTTTATCTGACCCATACAAGATCTTTATTAGTTATGTGAATAAAGTCTTTGAACCCAAAAATGTATCTTCAGGCTATGGCTATTAGAGAATGGTGTGAGGCTATGGTTTTGAAACTCACGTTTTAGAGGATAATGAGACTTGGATCATCTGTTCTCTTCCACCAAATAAGAAAGAAGTGAGTCTCAAGTGAGTCTACAAGTTCAAGTTAAACTCTTATGGCACCTTAGAACGCTATAAAGACAAATTAGTGGCTAATGGGTAGCCTCAGAAGGAAGGCTTGGACTACGTTGAAACCTTCTCTTCAGTTGCCAAGTTGGCCACAATTAAACTTCTGATTGCAGTCTATGTAGCTAAGGGTTGGTCTCTAACTCAATTAGATATTTCCAATGAATTTTTTAAATGATATATAAAAAAGGAAATCTATATGACTTTGCCACATAGATACCGTTCAAAAGAGGGGGAACAACTGCCTCCTATTGTTGTATGTAAGCTGGAGAATTCTCTTTATAGACTTAAACAAGCCTCTCACTAATGGTTTCTGAAATTTTCTGAGACATTGTTAGCTTTGGGTTTTAAGAAATCTTGGGGAGACCATAGCCTCTTCATCAAGAATGCTGGTAGTGTTTACATGGCAATTCTTGTATACGTGGATGATATGAAAAAGCTACATATATTCTCAAACACGCTCTAGAATGCTCATTCAAGTTGTGTGATCTTGGAACCTTGAAATACTTTCTCGGACTTGAAATTGCTAGAAATGCTTCATGTATTTCATTATGTCAACGCAAACTGAGGAGACAAGATTTCTTGGTTATAAAGATTCTTCAATCCCTATGGAGGCAAACATCAAGTTCTCCTCTATGGATGGTGAACTCTTATCTGATGCTGAACAATATCTTGTTAGTAAGCTAATGTATCTTACCTTCACTCGCCCTGATATAACTTATGATGTTCACAAGCTTTTCTAGTTCACTTCTTCCCCTAAAGTTCCTCATCTTCATGGAGCTTATAAGGTCATGCATTACTAAAAGGTAGGGCAAATCAAGGATTCTTGTATTCAGTTTCCTTTGATTTGAAGCTCTCTGCTTTTGCTGACTCAGACTGGGCGTCTTATCATGGATAAGCTCACACTAAAGAAGCAGGGAATACTTCTAGCAACATTCCGAACGAAGAGAAAGGAGCAGCTGCTACTGCTGTTTTCTTGATCTACCCAATTGGTCAAGGAAGTTTTTCTGATGGTATGCCTCTAGGAATCTCTGGTACTTTCAACTTTATGATTGTATTCCAGGCTGAGCAACGCGCTTATTTGTGTCCAAGGTCCTGGATATATAACTGCTCGCGACATAGTTTTACCGCCCTCTGTGGAAATCGTTGATAATACACAGCATATAGCTACCTTAACGAAACCAATAAATTTGTGTATTGGATTAAAAATCGAGAGGAATTGCGGATAGTCTAAAAATGGCTTCCGCACTACTACTTGGTCGGATCAATCTCACTCTCGAAATTGGGAAGAATCAACTCAAAATGTGAGGGAAGCACGAAGCATAACATTTGAAATCCAACCACTTCACCTACTTTATTGCCCCTAACCGTTTCTCGTACCTCTATTGAAACAGAATGGTTTCATGTTCTTTCATCGATTGGTTATTCCTCTATGTTCGTATCTCTTTTTCCAATTTCGGTCTCGATTAGTTTACAAGATTAAATGGCCAATTCTCTTCTGGACCCTCGATTCTTTAGTTAAGCAAGTAAGTTACCTCAAAAAAGAGTAATGCTTATAGGAGGTCTATCTCCCTTCTGTCATGCCCTTCCCTTTTTGCTTTTTCATGAAAGAGGCGATCAGAATGGTACTCGAATCCATTTACGATCCCGAGTTTCCAGACACATCGCATTTCCGCTCGGGTCAAGGCTGCCACCACAGCTGCCTACGATCCAGTGTGTAGGGTGCTCGCTTAAAAAAAGTGATCGGAGATATATCTTTCGATCGAGCTGCTATCTTATTGAACATGCGCAGATTTCGACCTTGGTTCCGTAGGAGCACGTCCGAAAGATTGAGAAATAGAACCATCTGCCTTCGGGAGAAGGGGTGCCTCCTCACAAAGGGGGTCGCAGTGACCAGGCCCAGGCGACTGTTTACCAAAAACACAGGTCTCCCTGGGCTCTGACCGCGTGCCTGTTGAAGAATGAGCCGGCGACTCATAGGCAGTGGCTTGGTTAAGGGAACCCACCGGAGCCGTAGCGATAAAGCTAAATAGACAGATCTAAAAATTCATTTCGGATAATTGAACCTTCTCAAACTGTTTCTTGTCTAATAGACAGAGGAAAAGTTTCCATATCCCACTCTGAAAAAAGCCTATTTATTGATAGGTCAGGCCTTCAGAAAGACTTGTTCCATCTTAATCTTCTATTTTTCACTTCTAGTTTGCCGAGAAACCCTATCCTTAACGGGATGGTACTGACTTTCATAAGCTCACATAGAAAGAAGGTTTCATTCAGTCTCATAAAGCAAGCACCTCTTTCACATAAGAAAGTGGAGGCAGGCTTCCCTTCGTCGGCCCTTGCCGTCTTCCTTAACAAGCCCTCGAGCCTTCTTTGCGCCGCCTTCCTCATAGAAGCCTACAAAGAGACTCCCGAGAGCCAGAAGTATTGAAGGAATGGCCATAGGAATGGGCGCATCATGACATCGTGAGATGTCTCGCCCGAACGAATTAGTTGGTATTTCCAGGATTGAATTTCATATTCAAATGAACCTCGTAATCGTAAGAAAGTAGGTTTTTTCGTTATGGGCCTAGCAAAAGAAAAATTGGGATAGGGTCCACTATATGATCTCGAGTTACTAAATACCTAAGGGGCCATAGGTTCGAATCCTGTCACCTTGATGTCTTTTTTTTTCGCTATGCCGCTCCGCCCGCCACCACACCCAAAAGGTCCCCCACATTGGTCTTCTCTCGAGACACAGAGATTCATGTCTGGTTTCTGTATGTTTGTTGGTTCTTCTCTGGTGTCTTGGAAATCAAACAAGGTGAGTGTTGTCTCCATGTTTTCTGCTGAGGCAGAGTACCGTTCCAATTCATTTGCAGTCAAAGAAATGGTTTAGCTTTGACACCTTCTAGATGATCTTTGGATTGATGTCTCTGATGCAGCTACATTTTATTGCGACAATATGGCTGCTCTCCACATTGCTAATAACCATGTCTTTCACGAGTTCACTAAGCACATTGAACTCGACTATCACAACGTCTGAGAGAAGATAGAGATGGGTTTGATCAAAAGTATTCATGTCAACACTAGTAATCAACTTGTTGATATTATGACTAAACCACTCTTTCCTACACAGTTCCAGACTCCACAAAACAAGATGGACATCATTAACAACTTCCTCCCATCTTGAAAGAGAATATTGCAGTTAGCTTAGTATGTGGTTTCATGTGGTTTAGCTTTAGTCACAAGGAGAAAATTTATGTTATGTGATGAGCTCATGAGAGAGAAAGAGCCAAGAGAATATTTATGCTACTTGGTTGTCTTTTTCTCTCTCATGAGCTCATCATCTCCCCATGACTGAGTAAAAGTGATACTCTATTTTTGTTTATCATATTTCTATGATATTTTGAGTCATTGGAAAGTAAACCTCAGTTAATTGGTAATAAACATTTTTCGGAACTTTATCTAAAGACAGGAAATCCTAAATCGTCATACCCGATGCCAAACAAACCGAATCGACTTGATCATTCACTCAAAGAGATCCTTCACTCAATAATCACTACATACATGAGGAGTAAAGAGTTACTCTCACATGAAAAAGAACCAATCAGCCGATAAAAACAATGATTAGCACAAAGTTATGAAGTTAACCTCTAAAATAGATAATAAATGATATAAAAACATGCAAAAGCGTATAAAAGGAAATGATTAACTAAACTGAAAGAAAATGTCAATTAGGATGAGCATATATTAAAAATCCAGATATACTGATGGTTCATTCCGAACTAAATCAGAAAATTAATCTGTTTATAATTACAGGTTTTCATATACACTCTCTTTGCGTTTAGATGAAGTTCTGAAAAATATTTTGATAATATCATTTTATTATTATATAGTATATATTAGATCAATTTAACAAATTATATATTTTAATAAATAATTAAATTTGGACCAAATTTGAATTAACTAAAATTTTATTTTCGCTTTGGTAATTATTACTACAAATAGAAAAATTGCCATACAAAACGGAAACTCAAACAAGATTATGTAGCCTTGTCAAAAATTCTATTTTAAGTTTATATTATACCTAATTTTCTTTTATTATAACGAGATATATTTTAAAAGAAAACTTAATAATTTATAATATTTGTTTTTCGTTTATGAATATAAATATATGAAGAACTTTTTTTAGTAAAATCTGTATACTAATTTTAAAATAAAAACATTTCTATCCAAGATTGTATCATATTTCAGATCTGATATATTATGATGAATTGAGACGATATTTGTAAATATGTAACTATCTTGGAAAATATTAACCAAATTATTAAAGAGGAAAAAGTGTTTTTTTGTTTGTCGACCCAATTTTCATTAAAACAGCCCAAAGGGGTGTGTTTACGGTGGTCGGGCTTTGAAACATTAAAGCCCAAATAAGAATAAAATTACAACTTTAAGCCCATAAGCATGAACCAACATTCATCGATACATGTGTTTAATTTTTGGCTTCGAGTGACATGTAGAGGACACGCAGCTTCCATGCGTGAAATGAAATCGCCAGCGCCGCTTCGCCATTGATCCGCCGTTGTAGTACTCCTCCGCCTTGATGTACCTTCATGTTGATCCATACACAAATTTGGAATCTCGTTCTTCCTGGTCCGAAGATACCTTCCACATCAACCGTGAATTCTTGATTAAAGTTACCCTCTTTCAGCGTTAATTAAGACCAAAGAAGCTTTCATCAACTTGAAAAGAGAACATTCGTTGGACCGCTAAAAACGCCATTCTTCTTGGTCTCCTCCAAATTGACTGCAAAACTCCATCAAACCCAACTAATTCCTCAAATAGAGATGCTTTCCTCAAACGCCTTATACATCTTAATCAAAAGAAAGACGGATTCTCTTAAAAAGCTGGTTAAAGTAAAACGGTAAAAGATACATTCGATCATGGGTCATCGACTTCACTTAAAACCCAGTAGAAAGTAATATGCACTTTCTTTGTTGAATATATAGAAATAGAACGGAGATCTTTTTCAACAAAGAAAGAGAAAACAAAACAAAACCATTACCATAGCGAAAAACTTAAAATCTGCAAAAGAAAGAGAGATTCGGCTAACCCGAAAAGTTATGGATCTTTATTTATTGTACACCAAAAAAAAGGATGGTGACCGGCGGCGAATGTGCTCACTAGGCCTGGGCATTCGGGTCTGCGGATCGGGTCTTGTCGGGTCCGGGTCATTCGGGTCATAGATATTTAGACCCAATAAGATAATAGGAATTTATCGGTTTGGGTTCGGTTCGGGTCTTGTCGGATCCGGGTCAGTTCGGGTCTTAAATAGTTAGACCCGATAGGGTACTTAGAATTTATCTATCCGGGTTCGATTCGGTTTCGGGTCGGGTTCGGTTCAGATCCTATCGGGTCCAACCCAAAAAATACCCAAAAACATAAAAAATACCTTAAAATATTCAAAATTTATCTAAAATCTGATCCGAAGATATGAAAAATACCAAAATTTTATTGAATTATTCAAATTATATTTTTTAAAATCTAAAATTTTACATGAAACCCAAAATCTTACCCAAAAACCCAAATTTGAAACTTAGAAAAAATACATTTAATACCAAAAAGATACTAAAACACCCATATATATCTAATATATACTAGAAGTTTTGCATATTTCGGGTACCATATCGGATCTCGGGTTTGGGTCGGGTCAGGTCCAAGACCCGCGGGTCTTCTACAGTAAGACCTAATAAGGTAAAACGATTGGTTCGGTTCCTACCCGAACCGAAATTTTTCGGGTCGGTTTCGGATCGGGTCCTCGGATTCGGGTAAAATGCCCATACCTAGTGCTCACCGACCACCGAGCGCAGATTTATTTTTAGAGGGAACCTAGAGCAGTTAGAGAGAGAAGTTGATGCTTTTTCAAAATTTTTAAAAGGGGAAAAAGTTGACTAAAATAAAATAAACCGGAAGAGAACAAAATGGGAAGCATAGATTCGTGTGTCCGGAAAGATTTCCAAGAATATATAAATCCAAGTTTACGCACCAATACCATATCTCTATTTATCTTTGGTCAAACCAAGAAAACATACAAAAGTACTTTTCTTACAAACACTCTAAACAGAGTTCAAATGGTTTGATCATTTAAAGATCAGTAACCATAAATACACTGCACCTAATTTTTTTAAAGAGGATTTTCAGAAGGTCGGGAAAGAAAATCTGAGAAAATGGGATCAGATTTCTTGTCCGTTCTTCTTGTTCTTGGTTTGGTCTTGAACAGCTTGGTGTTCTTCTGTAATGGAGGCATCACCAGTAAGTTTGTCAGAAAAGTGGAGAAGTCCATTGATATGCCTCTTCATAGCGACGTGTTCCATGTTCATCCTGGTCATAATGCTCCTCAACAGGTACCAACCATCTAATTATGAGTATTGCATGTTATGGGTTCTCCTTATAGCTATTAAAATGGTTAGGTAGATGCTCAGGTTTGTTTCTCTGATTTAATATTAGTAATTTTTTTTTTTTTAAATCTTTTTTCTAGTGGTTGATTCACGCTTTGCTTATTGGACGTTTATAAAGCAAATTTAATATTCTTTTCTGATAAAAGTGGGTTCTTGGTTTTGGTTTTCTACAAAAAGGTGCATATAACACAAGGAGATGTAGAAGGGAAGGCAGTGATAGTGTCTTGGGTAACACAAGAAGCACCAGGTTCTAACAGAGTCCTTTACTGGAAAGAGAGCAGCTCCAAAAAGCAAAAAGCCTATGGCGAAACCAACACTTACAAGTTCTACAATTATACTTCTGGTTACATCCATCATTGCACCATCATAAACTTGGAGGTCCATCATCATCTTCTTATCATTTTATAATCAAAATCTTTGTTATCTGACTTTGTTATTCTCATTTCTACAGTATGACTCCAAGTACTACTATGTGGTAGGTGTAGGACAAACAGAGCGCAAGTTCTGGTTCTTCACTCCTCCTAAAGTCGGTCCGGACGTTCCATATACGTTTGGTGTTATTGGTAATTGTCCTGAAACATATTCATGGTTTTATCAGTTTCTCATGGACTTGAACTTGTGAGTTGCAAATTGTTGTTGTTGCAGGGGATCTTGGACAGACTTTTGACTCTAACATAACCTTAACACATTATGAGAAGAGCCCAAAGAAGGGTCAAGCGGTTTTGTTCATTGGAGATCTCTCATACGCTGATAATCATCTGAATCACGACAATAACAGATGGGACAGTTGGGGAAGATTTGCTGAAAGAAGCACAGCTTATCAGCCCTGGATTTGGACTACAGGAAACCATGAACTCGATTTTGCTCCTGAGATTGTAAAGCTTCTCACTTCCTTTACTTTGTTTTGGCTTTAGGCTTCAGAATGATAGAGCACAAAGAGATAGTTAGACCAACATCACACATTGATTAGACTGAGGTAGTGATGGATTGTTTTTATGTATTCTGCAGGGAGAAAACAAACCATTTAAGCCATTCACACATAGGTACCGTACTCCTTACCGAGCTTCTGGTAGCACAGAACCATTTTGGTACTCGATAAAGAGAGGACCAGCTTACATAATCGTGCTATCTTCATATTCAGCATACGGTATACACAGCTTATAAAAATCTCGACACTAATGGAATTGCTCTAAGAGGACAAGAATGTTCCATCTTTTCTTGGACAGGTAAATACACGCCGCAATACACGTGGCTCGAAGAGGAGTTCCCAAAGGTTAACAGAAGAGAAACTCCATGGTTGATTGTTCTCAATCATTCGCCTTGGTATAATAGCTATGATTATCATTACATGGAAGGTGAAACAATGAGAGTGATGTTTGAGCCGTGGTTTGTCAAGTACAAAGTAGATGTTGTTTTCTCAGGTCACGTCCATGCCTACGAAAGATCAGTAAGAACACAAAACATCATGTCTCTTTTTCATAAACTATTGATCCTGACAACTATGGACTATTTGTGAAACTAGGAACGCATATCCAACATTGCGTACAATGTGGTTAATGGAATTTGTACTCCAATCAAAGATCAATCTGCTCCTGTCTATATCACCATTGGTGATGGAGGAAACATTGAAGGATTGGCTACCAAGTAAGCTATACAAATTTTGAATTAGATTTCGGATAGATGAATTTTTGAATGTCTTGATATGGTTTCTGCAGAATGACTGAGCCTCAGCCAAAGTACTCTGCCTACAGAGAAGCGAGCTTTGGACACGCGATATTCTCGATACAGAACAGGACGCATGCGCACTATGGATGGCACAGGAACCAGGATGGTTATGCCGTGGAAGCTGACGCCATGTGGTTTTACAACAGGTTCTGGCATCCTGTTAATGATTCTCCTTCTTTTGATTCTTGAGAATATCAGAATCTAATTTGTCTTGTTGTATGCATCTTTTACAATTTAATAACGATGAATAAACGCAATGTTGGTGAGCCCTTGTGCCTGTCATTGTGTAAGGGCAAACGTTAAGACAAAAGTGTAGAAGAGTGAGATTTCTTGGTTATGAAAAGGATTAAAAGACATGCTGTTTTCTTGACATAAATTGCGCGTAATTCGTATAAATTGAAACTGAAAAGAAACGGAATGAAGTTACGGTTACATTTTTCTCTATTGGGGCTTAATGTTAAGGCGATGGCAAGAGCTTGAACCTCACATTTTGAGTGTGATCTTATACAATTTTCGTTCCCCTACGCACCCTCATAGTTGTCATGAAACAAAGCCCCATACTTTGATAAAGCTAGTCTAGTTTTGCTTACATTGTGTGTTCTCCTTGGCTTTTGCTTTGTGTTATTATAAAAGTATGCTATTAAAGGATTTAAATCAAGTTTGCTGCCTGAAGCTTATAGCATCTTCACAATCATCATTATGGGTGAAGTGGATACAGAACTACTTGATGCAGGAGAGATCTTTCTGGTCAATAAAAGATTCAACAACAACATGCTCTTGGATGTGGCATAAGCTCTTGAAACTTCGAGATAAAGCTAAAGAATAATACCTCATTTGAGTATGATTCATTGTCAACTATGGAAAGGCTCCATGATTTGTTTGGGTCATGTGGGTATATAGACATGGGTATTCCTTACTTCGACAGTAGCAAGGGTGATGGCTACAAGAAAACAACGCAGTAGAGTTGAAATTTTAAACAAGCTAGAGGATATCATTGAGGATTAAAGAGGGAAAATGGTGGATGAGGAAGATTTATCCCTCTGGAAACAATCAAAAGATAAATAGAAGCCAGTCTTTAAAAAAAAGCTTACTTGGGAACTACTTCGACAACAAGAGCAGAGGATCTCCTGGTGGAAAGGAGTTTGGTTTAAACACCATACTCCAAAGTATGCGTTCTTTCATTAGATTGTAATTCAGAAAAGGCTCGCTACAAGAGATAGAATGATCTCTTGGAACAGAGGAGCTAACCGTCTTGTGCCCTCTGCCTTGATCCACAAGAAGCACGAGATCATCTCCTTTTAGTACAAATACTTCAGAAGTCTAGTCCATTCTTATATGTGGTCGGAACTTATGCCCATAATACTCGATGACAGTGGGGATCTGCTCAGGAACTTCCTAGTTCGCTACACGCTGCATACAAACGTACATGCTCTCTCGAGAGACAGAAACGAAAGACAACATCAAGCAATCGCAAGATCAGCACAGGACATTAGCAAGGTTCTGAATTGTCAAGTCATAGATGCCTCTCTTTTCGCCAACTGGGAGAGCAAAAGTATGCTGGTGTATTATCCTTGTGGCTAACAACACAATGATTGAGGAGCTTCACTCTTTGTAGTGTTTCTTTAGACAATCAAATCATGTCACTTGTTGTAACGAAAGTTATTTTATTTTAAATATATATATATATCACTCATGCTTTAAATAGTTTTTAAAGCTAAAGTCAAAAAAATAAAAAAATGGCTGTAAAAACTTTATTTTCTAAAGCCAAAATATGTTGCTGTAGGATTGCTGTAGGAATATTTTTTTTTTATATTTTTTTCATTTAATTTCTACAGCTAAGTCAGTTACAGCTACATCAAAAAATCTTACAGACTAAATTTTACAATAAAATTTCTACAACTACACTCGAACCAATCGGCCCCTTTATCTCATCTCAACTTCTTAGGGGAATCCAAAGAGTGTATATATCTATCTTATTTAAGGGAATTTGCACGCTATAACATAAAAAAATCTATAATTCACTATCTAACACTTTGACCTAGTTAAATATGATATACCATATATTTTCTATAATAATACAAATATACACTTTTAAACAACCGACGAAACCTGCAACCAAAACAACACAAATTAACAATTAGTTTATATAAAAAAATAAATCGTGGCTCCTCTTTATTTATATATCATTCTCTTCTTATTATTTTCTCTATCTGATCTCTATTTCATAATTCATACCTCATAACCACTGATGTTCATCGTCGCCACCGTATTCTCTCCTCCATCGTCGCCACCATTTTTGTATCACCTCTTCACAATGTCTATTCTCTCTTCCACGTACTGAACCAACAACAAAATTCCTTATTCAGCAGACGTAGAATGCATCTCTTCCTCTGTTGCCGTCAAATTCACTTGTCCTCCATCATCGTTAGTTACTAAAGTTTGATTGGGGAAGATGATCTTTTTTTGTTTTACTCTATATTATACACATATAATAGAATTTAAACGGTATATGTACTATGTTTGGTATTATGTCACATTGATGTCACCACCTACCACCAATTATTTCATTGCAGCCACAATCTCCTCTCCACCACCGTTCCCATGCATGGTTCCTCACCTTCACCTCGTTATTGTCCTCCTCACTATTCCATCAGTTTTATTTCCAGTCATTCTATTTGCAGTGTATTATTTTTTTCTATTTTATTTGGCGCACGTAGAATAAAAATGTATTGTACAGTAAAGAAACATGTGTTATATATTGTTATTGTATCATTAGTATGAGTCAATTGTTTTGTACTTATACTTATTAATCAAAACTAAGAATTTAGAAATGACAACATATTAGAGTTGTACCTCGATAATTTTGTAGAGGCAGCAGTTGAATCATACTCAAGTTGTAGGGTGCACCATTTTACTCCATACATAATATGCAAGGTTAGTACTATTCTAGTTTTATCAACCATAATAGAACAGTGTTCCTCATATTGCAAAACAGAACGAGAATTGTAAAATCAATTTGATCTTCTTCTCAACCACTCATGTAATAGAATTTATAGAAATGACAAAATTCAGTTTTATCCTCTCCTTAACAACAGTCTCAAAGTGTATATTCACATGACTTTCTTGTATTCTATTTATAATGATTGTGCTTTACATTAAAAATAAAATTATTATGAAAAGGTGAGGGGTGATCAGAATTTAGGGCTTAGTGATTAGGATTTATGGTTTAGTATTTAGAAGGTGAGGGGCGAGGCTGGGGTCAGCATTAAGTTCTTCCATGCAACCATAGACATTTCATAACTTCGCCAATATTTACTATGTTATTTATTTTGTTCCATTCTATTTGGGTTTAGGGTTTATATCTAAGCTTAGGGTCTAATGATTAGTGTTTTAGGGTTTAGTATTAAGGCGTTTGGGATGGGATGGTATAAGGTTTAGTATTTAGGGGTTGGGATGGAGTTGGTGTTCTATACTATTTTGATGATATCTATACTATTTCCATGCAATGTTGTGCATTTTTGTACTTTTTTCATAGTTTGATATTTGGGTTAAAGTTTATATTTCCGTTTAGGTTTTAGTGATGTGTGGTTTGGCTTTAGTTTATGGAAAGTTTGGGTTGATGCTGGGATAAGCATTCGATAATTTGATGTTATTTCATAATTTAAAAAGTATGTACCACTCTATTTATTTTTTCCTATTATATTATGAATGGGTTATACTATTTTTTTGTTATGTAGAATGAGTCCTCTATTATATACATGAAAAACAAAGGTTTCAGTGGCGTATCTGCTCAACCTTTTTCATTTGAAATAGTTTTTAAGGAAATTGAGTTTATATTGACGTGGGCGGTTTAGTGATTTGTTTATGTTTAATTTAAGAAAGTTTGGGGTTTACATTGTATTAAGGTTGACATTTATATGTAGGGTTTAGTTCTTAGTTGATAGGGTTCAATTTATTTCGTGATCTATACTATTTTGTCATATAGAATAGTAATTCATGTAGCTTTGTTCCTCCGTTACGTTAACATAAGTTGTATAACGCGTACAACTATTATCCACTCATGTCGCAACATTCTCTTACATCAAATATGTTAATTATGTGCTACAAAAACAACCACGTTGCTTACTTTATGAATTGCGACTGGCAACTTGTTACGTGAAGGGGCAAAACCGGAGAGAATGTGACAAAAAAACCTGACATTGAATTATATCAAAATCAATGCTACTCACCTAATTTGTCACTCATATATGGTTATTTCGCCAATAAGCCCCTTATTTAAAGTGTATGCAAACAACTTTAAACCAAATATAGTACTCTAGTTTTTTACTCTAACAATATAGTAATCTCCAATGATTACCTCTATTTTCTACTCTAAAAATATAGTACTCTAAAAGCAGAAGACGGTTTTGCTCAAAGAGTTAACTATACCTTTTACTTATAAAAGAGATTCATAGTGAACCCATCTATTTTCCCCATGCGATCAATTTTCGCCAACATGAACTATTATTTTCGAGGATTCGCTGCGAGGGGATAACCACCAGTTTGTTTGGATACTATTGTATATTTGGAAAGGTCGCAACAGTATGGTTTTTAGAAAATTTAATAGCGATCATAGAGATACTCTTAAAATGGTAGAAACAGAATCAACTCTATGGAGTAAATCATAAGCAGCATTATCACAACAGGTTGTCCAACGAATGGAAGAGGAATTAGAAATATTACCTCAAAGACCGGGACAATGGTGTTTTACCAATGGATCATGAAAAGAATAGGACATCCACTCAAAACAAGAATGGTATAGTAACCTACCGGGATTTGAAGGACTAATGGGGGCAAGGAACACAAGAGCCTGCATGTCACCCCTACATCGAAATACATGCGCTCATTTGGGCAATGAAAAGCATGAGAAACCTACGTTTGCGAAGATGGTAAAAATGGTTTCGGAACCAGAAGAATGATTTGCTTTGTAATATCTTTGGAAGACAGTGGGAACCTGAAGGAGAGATTTGCTTACATTGAGTTCATACATGTTCCACGAACGAAAAATACAAATGCGGATAGTCTGACACGTGTTGCTCTGAAACAGCCGTCCATTGTCGTTCATATGGATTGAGAGCTAATAGTTTGGTTCATGAAATCTTAGTTGAGTGTGTATTACGTTGATAACAAAAAAAAGAAGAGAATATTTCATAGTATATTCATTTTCTATTATCTACAAATTTAATATATGATCAATAACTTTAAACTACTACTCTTTTATTTTATTTTATAATAATAAACCATAATTGTACTAATTATACAACTAAATCATAATTTTAAAATTTAATTTATTAAAACACATAATTAAAAACAAATGATAACTAAATATAGTATTTAAAGGTGAAAATTATACTCTATAATTTTATTTGTGAAAACTGAAAGTATATAAAAGGAGGGATCGTTTTGTAAAAAAAATCACTTTACAAATAGAGTGAATAAGCAATGTTACCTCTATTTGACGTATTATTGTTCATCCCTCTGTATTTGGTGGAAGATTTGTATACCATTGGAGTGAATTTTACTTTATATTTGGCGTTTAGAGGGAAATATAGAGACCATTGATGTTGTAATTCTGATTGACTTGAAATAAAACTCAGATAAACATTACAACAGAGAGTTGTTTGTCAGCTACATCTAGAGATTTTATCTATGATAAATTTGTTATTACTTACAAATTATACCATTTTTAGTACAATGCACTATCATCCATGAGGTCATTCAACTATTAAATGATCTTTTAAAATTTGAATATATCATATTTTACTATGTAATAATTATACAAAATGTAAAATGGTCAACATATCCCAAACTTCTACATCCACGACTATATATTATCTAAAAATAAATAAACATATGAAGTTAAAAATTTGTTGAAATCCAACCCTGTGTTTTTGTTTTAAAACACACATATAGAAATCTAGTTATACATGGGAACTGAACGTACAATTTGTAATAGGAAAGACGTTTGACACTTTAAATAAGATAAGGGTAGAAGCAAGTATGTTGTTTGTTCGGCAATGGTGGATGGGAAGCAAGGAATCAAAGATGCATGATATATGTGTTATGCCACTTAATGGGCTAAGTCCTTCTAGTGGTTTGGTTTGCTTACAGAAACGGTTTACTCTATTGCGGGAATGGATGGGGGATTATAGTCGATTAGGGGATTACTCATTGTACTCATTTTATTCCCCATGCTCAGGGAGGGATCAAGGTTTGTAAGTTTTTTCCATTGATCAGAGGTTACTACGACAACACATGAATTTAATGACGGAGCCGAATGGGACTTATATTTCCCTGCAAATGGTACTTTGTTGGGATCATTCTGATCGAGTTAAAGGTCGAAGGGTTGGTTACCGAAATCAAATGGGAGTGATGGAATTAGATTGTAATTGGCTGGCCAGAAGTGTTTGTAGATTCATACGCCACGTCCATCCTTTACATGACCACACACCACTCCCATCAGAACCTCAATGTTCTAGAAAGGCTCAAAACGAATTGCGCTGGCCTCTTAACGGGCCGAGGATATTTTTTACCCAATTGGGAATGGTTCTCTCTTTAACGAATTAAATATTTCGAAGCACGTTTAGTGGGCTTGCTTGGACGGTTAAAAATCAATTAGTACCCTACCCTAGCTGATCACATTGTCAAATGCGAATTTTAAGCTGGAATTGTAGAGGGATGGGTAGTAAATGGACAATAAGCTATCTCAAAGAAATATGGAATAAGCATAAACCGGACTTTCTTTTTCTATCCGAGACAAAACAGGATCTTCGTTTCGTCGAAGATTTTCAGGCCCACTAGGGTTACGACAAAATAGCTACTGTGGAACCTCGAGGAACTAGTGGTGGACTAGTTCTCTATTATAATAATGATTATAATGTAAATATTTTATTTACTAATAATAGTATGATTGATGTGGAGGCAGTAGGTTTGGGGGAGAAAATGTTTCTGACATTCGTCTATGGAGATCCAGTCCCAACTCAAAGAAGCCAGGTTTGGGAGAGACTAACACGCTACGGGTTACAACGTACGGAGCCCTGGTTCATAATTGGAGATCTTAACGAGATCACTGGCAATCACGAAAAACATGGAGGAGCGTTAAGAAAAGCAAAGACTTTTCTGGAATTTAATAATATGATTAGAGATTGTGGTTTGATTGAATTCCCAGCCCTAGGGAACACAATGTCATGGCAAGGTCGTCGGGGGAAAGAAATTGTCAGATGTAGGCTTGACAGAGCCTTGGCAAATGAGGAATGGCATACCATGTTTCCTTGCTCATACACAGAATATTTGGGAATGGTAGGATCAGATCATCGACCCATTGTGGCAACCATAGAGGAAAAAGTGGTCAAAAGGAAGGGCCTCTTTCGTTTTGATAAGAGATGGGTTGGCAAGGAGGGTTTTATGGATGCTATTTCTCGAGGATGGAAGAGGACTGGGAGGAATGATGATAATGACTTTGTGGCCAAAATTACCAATTGTCGGCATGAGATCGCTCGGTGGCGGAAAGATAATCCTCCATATGGAAAGGAGAAAATTAGTACTCTCCAAAAAGCTCTGGAAGAAGTGCAAGGAGATGATAGTAAATCCTAGGAAGATATCTTGGATATCTCAAGGAAACTCCAGGAAGCATATAAAGATGAGGAAGATTATTGGCAACAAAAAAGTCGGAATATGTGGCATACGGAAGGAGACACAAACTCTAAATTCTATCATGCTTTAACTAAGCAAAGGAGATCCCAAAATAGAATAATTGGTTTGCATGACTTAGGAGGGATCTGGAAAACAGATGAGGAGGACATAGAAAAAGTTGCAGTTGATTATTTCCATGAATTGTTCACCTCCACGAATTCCTCAAATATTGAGAATTATCTTAGTGACATCCCCACCAGAATTACCGTTCATATAAATAATCGATTAAAAGCTTTGGCTACAGAAGAGGAAGTACGCCGCACACTATTTATGATGCACCCAGGAAAAGCTCCAGGACCCGATGGAATGACAACCTTATTCTTCCAACATGCTTGGCATATAATAAAAGGGGACGTTGTGGAGTTAGTGAACAATTTTTAACGGACAGGAAAGTTGGATACAAGATTAAATTCGACAAACATTTGTCTGATACCGAAAGTTGGAAGGCCAACTCGTATGACAGAGTTACGGCCAATTAGCCTTTGTAATGTGGGATATAAGATTATTTCCAAAGTCCTGTGTCAGAGATTGAGACCTATTCTACCCAGCCTCGTCTCTGAAACACAATCGGCGTTCGTCGCAGGCAGGTTTATTTCGGATAATATTTTGATTGCACAAGAAATGTTTCATGGTTTACGAACCAACAAATCATGTTAGCGGGAATTCCTAGCAATTAAGACAGACATGAGCAAGGCCTATGATAGAGTGGAATGGAACTTTGTTCAGGCTATCCTTATAAAGATGGGATTCGATTCACATTTGATTAAATGCATTATGGAATGCATAACCTCAGTAAACTACCAAATCCTATTAAATGGACGACGAAGAGGCAGGATTTTGCCAAAACGAGGTCTACGTCAAGGGGACCCTTTGTCACCATTCCTATTCATTCTCTGTACGGAAGCTCTGATTGATAATACAAAGAAGCAGAGAGAGGAAAACGTCCAACAGGGCTAAAGGTGGCGCGAGCGGCCCCGGCGATATCACATCTATTATTTGCGGATGATAGTCTTTTCTTTGCAAAGCGGAGAAGATGGAATGTCAAACTATTTTGCAGATTCTAAAGGTGTACGAGAACGTCTCGGGACAGCAAATAAACGACACGAAGTCATCTGTTCAGTTTGGACACAAGGTGGAGGAGTCTCTTAGAAAGGAGATGCAGTATATCTTAGGTATTCAGAAGGTTAAAGGAATGGGAGCATATTTGGGAATCTCGGAAAGCCTAGGAGGGTCAAATGTCCAAATCTTTGGCTTTCTTCAAGAAAGGATGCATAATAGGATAAATGGGTGGATAGTTAAATATCTCACAAGAGGAGGGAAGGAAGTATTAATAAAATCAGTCGCAATGGCACGTCTCAACAATGTTATGTCTTGTTTCCGGATTCCAAAAACGGTCATTTCGAAATTGACTAGTATTATTTCACAATTTTGGTGGAGCTCCAATGGAATCAATAGAGGTATGCACTGGTTGGCTTGGGATAAGTTATACATTCCCAAAGAGGAGGGCGGTATTGGATTTCGTTCTTTAATGGATTTCAACACGACTATGCTGGCAAAGCAGTTTTGGCGTCTTGTAGACAAGCCAAATTCTCTTTTCACGAGGATCTATAAAGGACGGTACTTTAGGAACACGAATCCCTTTGATCCTATTAGATCTTACTCGTCTTCATATGGTTGGCGTAGTATAATCTCAGCTAGATCTCTGGTAAGAAAAGGACTAATCAAATGGGTGGTAACATGATCATCCATTTCAGTATGGTATGACCCCTGGATCCCAGCCTCCCGCCTGAGACCAGCAAATAACTTACTTCCTCACTTTGATCCCTCATTAAGGTTGATCATCTTATTGATCCTATCACACGCACTTGGAATCATCAAGCTATTACAAGTTTGGTTGCGCCAGGGGATGTCGATCTTATTAAAAGCATTCCCCTAGGCCGTCTTTTGTCCCATGATAGAACTGGATGGTATTACACACAATCAGGGAAATATACGGTTAAATCAGGTCATGAAATTGAAAGACAATATCCGGATGCAGATTCTGGAGGAGTATTGATCGGACCCACCGTTAAAACATTATTGGCACACGCTTGGAAGATTAAATGTTCGCCAAAATTAAAACATTTTTTTATGGAAAATTATATCAGGCTGCTTACCTGTCCGGGGAAATCTAGGTATCTCGAGGTATTAAGTGTGATACTAGATGTGAGCGTTGTGGGGAAGAAGAAACAATTAATCATGTTCTCTTCCAATGTCCCACGGCAGTCCAAGTATGGGCTCTCTCAAAAATACCTTCACATCCTGACTGTTTCCCCAAACAATCCATCTATGCGAACATGACCTACTTATTCTGGAGTGTCTCCAAACTGGTTGAGGACCACTCGTTCGCTTGGATTCTTTGGTACATCTGGAAAAGCAGAAATGAAAAAAATTTCTCAGCAGTCGACAAAGAACCGCCAATTACACTCCAACTACCGGAGACGGAATCTACCCTTTGGAAAGAAGCCCATTCAGCGGCTGTGGAATCTGAACAGATATCAACACCCCCATCTACGGGGACCGATTACGATATAGTACCACCTAGAGAGGGACAATGGCGTTTCTCCGATGGCTCTTGGAGGGCGAATGATCCTTTCTCTGGACATGGTTGGCACAGTACATTGACAGGCTTCAATGTTATTTTGGGAGCCAGGAATTTTCGGCAAAGCCTCTCCCCATTATGTACAAAATTTGAGGCACTCATATGGGCAATGGAATGCATGTCTAAACACATACAATTTGGGGTTACCTTTGCAACGGACTGCTCTCAGTTAGTGAAGATACTGTCGGAGCCGGAAGACTGGCCTGATTATGCAAGTTACACGGAGGACATTCAACTTCTCCAACAAAAGTTTAGCTATTATGAGGTCAAGCACGTCCCACGGCATCAGAACACAATGGCGGATCATCTTGCACGAGGCACTCGTATTCAACAGATTCCCTTTGTCTTCATGGATTCAGAATATCCTTCTTGGTTCACAGAGGCATAATAGAGTCTGTAATATATGATGACAAAAAAAGAAATCTAGTTGTTTGTATATAGCTAGTGGGAATGATATATGGACGTACTATCACCTTATCAATTAGTTCTCCTAGAAGCTATTTCATCCTATATAACCTTTCTTCAAGATCTTTGATCTTAGTCCATGTATAGTTAAACTTAACTGAATAGACGTTTGAATAAAATTGATATTCACTTTGATTATCTCTAGTATTTTACATGTACCACATTTCTCATATACACCCGACTCTCTTGACTTAGTGCATGCACTCGTAAGGAGAATGAACCAATGTACATGGTTGAAATAATACTTTCTAAGGCTGGCTTGATACTGTTGGAGCCGAGTTTCACCTCGCTCCTGACCCGATCCGAGATCACAATCCATACTAAGTAAAGTCCAAGATCGATCATCACTAAGGCTAATGAAGGATACAAAGGCTCACAAAGGTTATAACCCACCCCGTCTTATGCAAATCAAGTACATCGAATTTGGCAAGTCAAACCGAACCAAGACAAGGTCAAATACAATAAAGACCATAATAAAAGCACTGGATCAATACTGTGGATAACGCCACCGTTATGATTCGCCAGAAAGACCTATAAAAGACAAATGAGAAGATAAGAAGAAGGGATCCGAAGTCTCCATAGAAAAAATACACTCTTATTATGTATGATCTCTATTTTTATCAAGCACCCCTTGTATTCATCTTTAATATCATCAATAAAACATCCATTACCCATAGTTAATCAGAACCTAATCTTTCTAATTCAAGCTTTCTTATCAATCGAGTTCCTCTATTCGTAAACCCTATTTCTGAATGAATTTTAGGATTAATCATTTGGCAGTAGAAGTAGAGGGATATTCAACTTAAACAACCCTCTAGAAAATCGACGTTAAAACCCAAACCACAATGGCCACTGCTGATGTAAGCAACACCACCTTGAGTGAATCTGGTCAGGTGAACGCAAGCAACGCACAAAACAATCCGCAAAACGAACGCTCAAGGAAACCCATTTCTATGGACCTCTAAATTGTCCCGAAAATTTCCTACAACCAATGGCGACTTAGCCCATCGACTTGAAGGCTCCACTAGCAGAAGTTCCGAAAAATGTGCGCATCATCTATGTTATTTTGCTTCAAAGTGTAGGTAAGCAAGTGGTATACTATGGATTTTACCAGTTTTTGCCCATAATATATGTTCTTTTCGATACTATATGTGTTTGGAGTCTATTTTAGAATATTTTCAGGCCCATATATATGTTTTGGAGCAATGTGGAGATTATGAAACATCCCGGAGCTTAATGATGAGAAAACTTGTAGCTGTTGATGAAACTAGAAGTCAGAGTCGAGACCTAGGAGAAGTGTCGATCGACACTACCTTCTTGGTATCAAATGACACCAAAGGGAGTAGATGAGCCAACTTTTTCGAGACCTACTTGAAGCCCAAAAGGCCCACATAATTACAAGACTACCCCTGGCCGACCTAATCTTACTATTTATGTGTTTGCCCATTGTTTAGGCAAAAACACAATCTTTTCTATTTTTATCACAAAATATTATTCTAGGGTCTTTAGTATTTCTGGAGAGAAGATCAAGGCTACTTCAAAAATTTGTATTGGAACTCCACTGTTTTTTACCTTATTATATTCTATGCATTATTTTCGGATTATTGTTATGCTTTTCTTAACCATGTTTAAGTAATTTCTCTTGTTGGGTACTATAAGGGTTTATATGTATTGCTGAGATAAAGAACTGCTAGGGTGAATATTTAGGATCCTTCATCAGAGTTAGACTTATTGCTTGTGTTCTAAGAGTAGTTAACTAGAAGCATGAATTTAGGATAATGATAACTACAACAAAAGTTCATTAACTGATATTAATTATGATGAGATAGGTTGTTAGATACATGTAAAAGCTAGTCTAGATTAACTTAGTGAACATATCGATTGAGACACTAATGCTTCCCGAAGGAAGTATCGATTGACACTCATCCCATAGTATCGATCGATGCTCAATCCTTGTTCGCATGCAACAACATGAACAAAGACTTAGTCATCTGATAAGACTCACAACGAGAGCTGGATATCTTACTATTGCATTCGAGTTCTAGGATGGTTTATCACACAACTTTAGCACCTAAACATCACAATACTATTGCTTAAAATCCTAATTTTAGCTATTTCATCTTATTGTCTACAAACCAACTGCTATTTGACAGCGTGCGAGTTAAAGTTTATTTTAAAGCAGACAATCTATCAAATTAACCCTACAAAGTACTCTTGCCAAGAGAGATCTAATTGTAGTACTTAGGGATCAAATCCACAGGATCGAGGGCACACAATAGATTTATGTATTCTAATGGTTAAACTAGGCAAGCTATAAATTGGAGGTTTATTGTAGGTTTTATTCCGAAAAGGAAATAGCCTAAATAAGTTAAGTTGATTCAAATATTGAAAAGATAGATCTAGAGTTTCTGGCAAGCGAATTATAGTGGTTAGAATGCAGAGAATTATTAATATGCAAGGACCTTAATCAACAGATCTGACCCCCTCTCGTTCCAAATCTCGTATGCAAATAGAGGAGTCGACCGTCGAGCGACGGCTAAGGCCTAGTGTCGATCAACGGTTATGAGAAAGGAAGTTCGTCTGCTAGGTTAATTAAGCTAGCTCTCGAATATATCTAACAACCTAGCTCAATAGAATTAATTCTAGTACAGATCCTACTCTCGTAGTTGTCCATGTCCTAAGTTCAGGTTTCTAGTTAGCTACTTTAGAAAGCAAGCATTAAACACAATTCCAAAGATTGATATCTCTTCATCCTAATAATCCTATTTTGGGGCTAATTCATCAATACCATTATAAACCCTAAATGTAACAAAAGAATTACTCAGACATAATCATAGAAAGCATGATAAATTGAATAATGTAATGCATAAAATAAATAATGGGGTTGCAATACAAATCTCTGAAGGAATTCAGATCTTCTCCACTAAATTACTAAGAAAAACTAAAAATTTGTAAATAATACTTTTCTGTAATATGAAATTTATCTCTCTCTGCCTAAACAATGGCAAAACTTTATAAACTAGGTCAAAACTTTAGGGAAAATTTGTCTTGACTTGGAGTTGAAGCCGGCCAATATTTCTGCGAGTAGACCGTCGATCGACAACAAGGATGTTCCGTCGATCGATTAATAAGTCTATTGAGTGCCCAATCTCTCTATGGATTCGATCCCTAAGTAATACAACTGAACTTCTTATTTGAGAGAGAAAGTTGCTCATAGGGTTAATTTGAGAGCACATCAAATTTGGCGTTGTTGCCGGGGGGCATTGGAGTCGTCCTTAGACTTAATTGATAGATTTCGTCTAGGTTTTTGTTTTATTTTACTTACTATATAAATTTTCTTTTGTCTTTGAGGTGCATGCTCAACAGTACCAGAAGCAACAAGGAAAAATAGTTAGTATTCTCAGACCCTGCACTGTTAGAATGCACGATTTGCAAAAGCGCACGACATTGATTGACACCAACACTTTTACGTCGATCGATACTACTTATGAGAAAACAATGATCGACACCAATCTGAGAGCAGGCAACATGGTCGCAACTCTTATACTAACGAGGTATAAGAACTGAGACATGTATGACCAATATGGTCATCTGCGTAATGCAGTATGTCAAAGAGTGATTGCTCATGGAATGTAATCCCTGAACCAGAGGAAACAGCTGAAGCTTTATCTTCTCATAACGCTGAGGCTGCTCGACCCAAAAATTTGGTTGAATACAACCGTCCAGATTAATACTATGCCAACAGATCTGCTGTTTGTCCTCTAGCTTTCCAAAGGCATGGTTTCGAGCTGAAGCCTACATACTTAACACTTGTGGGATAAACACTTTACCATGGTCACCCACATGAGCATCCGATGGAGCATCTTGAGTGGTTCGCGGATCTAGTTTCTACTATCAAGGTCAATAGAGTCTCTGATGACTACCTTCTATATAAGATCTTTAAGTACTTACTTGCTGGAGATGCTTCATATTGTCTTAAGCAGTTACCACCACAATCTCTTACATCCTGGACAGACATAACAAATGCCTTATAGTGTAATTTATTTGATGATACGCCATATGAGGACTTGAGGAACATAATTGCTACATTCACATATGAGACTACATAATATTTCAAAAGCTCCTGGATCAGATTCAAGTCATATTAGAGAGACTGTCCACACTATGGGCTCAACAAGGTACAAATTCTTAGTACCTTCTTCAGATGCATCACTTTGGTTTACCAGATGGTTCTAGACACTGCTAATGAAGGAAGTTTCAACACTAGGAATCCAGAAGTTGTGAGATGATATATCATGGATTTTACCACTTTTAGACTATGGGATATGACCTATTTAGAGTATATTATATGGGTTTGGAGTTGTTTTAGAGTGTTTTCAGGTCCAAGTACGTTTTGGAGAACTTTGGTTATTTTGAAGTCTTTTGAGGTGCAGAATTGCGCAGACGCGCCAAACGTTTATCTATGGATATAGTTCTTCCCACAGTGCAATTGAACTGATATATTGACCCATGATGTATCTGTGAGTTAGATTTCCAATGCCACCAGTTTGAGGCCCATCGGAAAGTTAGATATAAAATTATGCTCGTTTTATTGGAGAGTGGTCTATCCTTCTCCCGAGAGGAAACTGTCGAGGAGTTGAAGGAATGTCATTCGACGGTGAAACCTTGGTGTCGATCGACGCTGATTCCAGAATGAGGGTTGAGTATATTTCAAGACTGACTTTAGCCCAGAAGCCACCAAGAATTACCAGAATACCCTTGAGCGAGTTTAAACCCTATATTTATGTTTTCTAAGCCATTGATGATGTCTACGCTTTCTGTTATATATTCTATTCATTGTTTTAGTTCTAGAGAGATAGATCAATTTTTCTTCAGAGATTGATCTGGAACTCCATTGGTTTTATCATTGATTTCTATATCTATTATTATTATTCAAACTATGGTTTGTGTTATTAATTCCATGTTTAAGTATTTCTCTTGTTAGATTTAGGGATTTTCATGAGGTCAATGTCAAACTGATAACCTGTTAGGATTGCTAGGGTTTATTTATATTTATTTCTACACCAGGGTGGCTTGTAATACTAGGATATAGAGTAGTGGAATAACATGAGAGTGAGACTGAATACTTTAACCTAGAATCATAGATTGATCTGAAACTCTATTCGTTTTATCATTGATTTCTATATCTGTTATTATTATTCAAACTATGGTTTGCGTTATTAATTCCATGTCCAAGTAATTCTCTTGTTAGATTTAGGGATTTCATGAGCTCAATATCACTGATAACCTGTTAGGATTGCTAGGGTTTATTTTTATTTATTTCCACACCAGGGTGGCTTGAAATACTAGGATATAGAGTAGTTGATTAACATGAGAGTGTGACTGATTACTTGAACCTAGAATCATAGGAAAATTGAGAAGCACAAATCAATTAATGGAACCCAAACTTTGCTGGATTAGATATCTAGGCGCATACAAGAGTTGTTCTAGGGATCTAGTGGAACATATCGATTAGGTCATAATGCTTGATTTAAGTGAGCATCGATCGATGCTAGTTCAATAGCATCGATCGACGGTCTATTCTGAGTTCTCAACGAGAGTTGTTAACAAAGACTTAAATCATAGATAGATTCACTATGTCATATCTTCTTATTCAAATCGAGTTCTAGAATTGAATCTATAAAGCCGTTGGCATCCTTGATTTGTGTTTTGAACCTCTTGATTGATAAATCCCTAGATCAAGCGTTTTCATCTTATTGTCTACAAACCAACAATTCAATCTGTTATTTACTATCTACTGCTTTATAAACACATTTACCTAGCTTAATCTTAATATCTAAAGTCTATTGTGTGCCCACGCTCCCTGTGGATACGATCCTTAAGTATTACAATTGAACCTTATATTTGAGAGAGTAAAAGTCACTTCTTAGGAAAATTTGAGTGATATCATGAGACTTCTTGAGAACTTGACATCTAGCATTAACACCAAGAACACTGATTTGGAGAGGAAGAAATCAGCTGACGGGAAAAGGAAGCTGGACAGAAACACCACGTGAGTGCCATCATAGATGATGATTTCTCACAAGTGGTGAAGGAGGACAAACTCCAAGAAGGAGACTTTTAAGTTAAAAGTTCTATGTCTTTCGGCAGTTCGCATTGGTGTCAATCAACACCAAAGGCTGAGCACCAATCAACACCCCATACTGAATTCGTAGGATCTTGTGAAACGGCAAGCGTCGGTCGACACCCTCACATCTTCGTCAATCGACGCCCATCAATTACATACCGAGTTTGATTGCCAAGCATCAATGCAGAACAAGCGAATGCTTAAGACACTTGTATCAGACATCAATAAACAAACAATGAACACTAGTCAGCAACATGAAGATGCACCAGCGCCTATGATCATTGGCAGCTGTGTCTGAAGATAGAACCGCCTAGCGATTCATTCACCTTTGTGGATTGCTCTAAGGTGAATTCATGAGGAATTTTCAGAAACCTTCATGTACAAATTGGAAATGCCCTAGTTCCAGTAGATTTTCACGTCATGGATATTTAGATAGACTGGAATTCTTCGCTATTACTCGAGAGAGCCTTCATGGCTACTGTAACAGCTGTTTGTGAGGCTGTATATTAGTGAGACTGATTTCTGTGACCATGTTCAAGAGGTCAAGGGAAACCCGCCATATATTGAGATATGGGATGATCCAGGATTTGTGGCAGTTTGTTATTCTGATTCTGGCATAGAGTACAATGATGACAACGATGAGTCAATCGACCAGCCACCAACATCAATCCACTACACTACGACTCCAAAAATTCGAGAAGATTTTTCGATTTAGGCCATCGTGCCACCTAAGAGAACAGTCAATGTAAGGATCATCAATGTTTGAGATGAATACATAGTTTACAGAAACGAAGAGGGAAATGCACATGCTAATGATGGAAGGATCATCAACGTTTCAAAGGAAGATATGAAAGCAATACTTGAGATGGCATACAGCTTGGGAGGCTGTTATTTGATTCTACCAGAGTATGATGGATGTTTCCAGCTGCCTGGAGCCCAAATTACACCTCCATGTCGGCCAGCACCTGTGATCTACTTGAAAAATCAAGTTGAAGAGATGATAGCTAACATTAATACAATTTAGGAGATAATGTTTAATGAGTTCTACATGAAGACTGATGCAATCTTCTTCCCTCTCAACAACAACATTGTATGGATCAGCAAACGCATGGAAGAGGTACAACTGAAATTGGATTACACACATGAGATTATCCAGAGACAACAAGAGCACATAACCAAAGAAGAAGAAGCCGTCAAAAACTTTGTAGGCACCTGGTTCCAGATGAGCAGAGAAGATGTGGATACTTGTTTTCCAACAAGTGTTCCATCACCTCTATACTAGCCTAAAACATCCAAACGTCAAGCTTAAAATATAAACAAGCGCTTAATTTTTAAATTAGTTAAACGTCAAGCTTAGACTATAAACAAGCTGAATTTTTTTGTGTTTATTTTACTTCAGATTAAAAAAGGAGAGAAACCTGAGGAAGAAGAGTCTGCACCAAGCATCAAACGACACTTGATCATGTCGATCGAAAATGCATCACGAGCATCGATCGATCGCAACTTAAATGTGTCGATCGACACCTACCATCAGCGAGCATGTATACCGTTTTCCTTGATAAATTTTGTCCTTATGATTAATTTTCCACCAATCTGAGACTATATATCACTGGAAACAGTGTTTTAAGTATGGGGGAGGTATTACTAATATCATGTTTTATTTTCTAATGTGTATTTATTGATTTTATAGAGTCAAGAAGGGAATTATGATCTTTTTCAATTTTTACTTATTATCTAACCACTAGCTAGCACCATTCTAAATTTTTTGATTGTAGTGTATTGGAAAGAATTACCAAGTAGATCACATGCTAGTAATATCACACTTGTCGAGAATATTTGAAAGAACCAAAGCTGACCTCCAACCTAATCAAATTAATTTTCTTTTCTTCAAGCTTTGTATACAGTTGATCGGATTCATCCTGCAAGTCTTGAAGGTAAAAGTCTGGTGTTTCTGGTTCTACTCCCTTTCTCCTTGAGATCAAAAATAATTCAAAGATGATTTGGTGGCTACAACCATTAAAGATTGATTCATATAATTCTAGAAATAGATAAACGTCAAAAAGAAGTGAACATGGCGTGGTGGCGAAAATAATTAGGGCTTGATTCATGGAAGCCTATACAAATATCTTAGTCAATTAAAAACATAAATGATGCCTTGTAACGAAGGGGGATATTGACAGAGAAAAATGAGAAGAGAGAGAAGAAAGGGATTAGAGAAGGCTGCATGTGTGTTCAGATACTTGCTTGAGTAAGAATCCATGTGTCATTGGATCGATACTCCCAAGGAAAATCCTGCACCTTTTATATGGAAAAAATGAGGTTAGTAGAGGGGTATGTATTATCTAAGTTTTTGGCTAAATGGTTTTGGTTGCGAAGCTATGGTAGAGTACATAAGGTACCTCTAAAGTTGGAATTGATTCGATGTGCCTTCAATATTTGCAGATGTGATAGTAGTAATTTTAAAAATTGTGTGAGTCTATGTGATTTCAAACCTTCACATGACTTTGATATTCTTTGGTTGAGGACAAGAAAAATGATAAGTGTGGGGGATTTGATATACTATAGATTTTACCATTTTGACTGATAGTAAATGTTGGGTCAAAATGGTCACGACGAAATCGATACCTGAAAGTTACCGCAGAAAAATGTTACCTCTCTTTCGACAAAAGCAAACAAGAAATCCTTGCTTCCAAACTCCTCATCGCCTAACCCATCTCGTCCCGGCTAGCAAATCAAGACATGCAATCAAGGTAACAATGGAATAACTTCCATGTCTTGTCACCCGTGGGTGATTGGACACACAACGTCTAGCCGCCCACATGTGACTAAGATCCATGCCAAAGCCTAGTCGCCCACAGGGGAATAGACAAACATAACGTCTAGTTGCTCGTGGGCAATTAGACTCACCATCAAATCTACTCACACATGGGCGACTAGACTCAACAACGAGTCTAATCACCCATGGGCGATTAGACTCATCACCGAGTCTAAACGCCCATGAGTGATTATACTCATCACCGAGTCTAAACGTCCGTGGGCGATTAGACTCATCACCGAGTCTAAACGCCCGTGGGTGATTAGACTCATCACCGAGTCTAAATGCCCGTGGGTGATTAGACTCATCACCGATTCTAATCGCCCATGAGTGACTAGGTTCATTACCGAGTTGAATCACACATGGGCGACTAGACTCATCACCGAGTCCAATCGCCCATGGATGATTAGACTCCCCACAAAGTCTAGTCGCCCATGGGCGACTAGACATGTGCAAACGTCTAGTCTCTCATGTTCGACTAGACTATGTCCTATTCATCACTCTCTTTGTTGAATTTTGACTCAGTTATTTCTTGTTTCGTCTCAATTGGAGTTTCCGTTGAAGTTTTACGATATAAATCCAAAAGACTCATTTTCTTGTAAAACTTCTGAGTCAATCGTTTAAAATGATAATGGTTAACTTAAACACCAATGTTATCTGGACTATACAGATTGGTTTACTATTTTGCGGAGTCAGTATCAAAATTTATACGAGGGACGATATCTCCAAAAGAAATCGTAAAAATTGCTTAAATTGCAAAACAGCCTGAAAGGGTCTACAACGCGATAAAAGGCCACTTACGGTTTTAGATGAGAATTAGCCCAACTATAATGACGGTCTACCGAATATCCACAAAAGATATATGGAAAAGAAGATAATTGTCAAAGTTCTGAGATAATTATGGAAAACCAGAAGATAAGGAAAATTTCCACGGAAGGATAAACTTGAATCGGGGGCAAAAAAGGAAAGCCGACCGAACATAGAGACCTATATAAATGAAGCAAGGGAGAGGGACGCCCACACACGGAAATCTCTGCAACTTAGCACTTAGAAAGTTTATTAGCAATTTCATTTTTGTCATCGAGCTGTGACTCAAACTAGGTTTAGGGTTTGCTAGAACTAGGAATATGCCAGCAATTCTTGTGGCCGAAGCTCTTAAAACATGTTGTATCGTTGCAGCGTCCCTACGCAGAGACGATTCATTACGATCTTTCTTTTACTCGTAATTCATATTGATTCTTTTACGTATTGTTATTCATAATTTGATACTTGTCGTAGGCTTACAAAAAATCCGTAACCTCAGGGAAAGTTAGGGTTTTTTAGTTTTCCTATGATTATGGAAATCGACAGTTTTAATTTTAGTTCCTACAGTTTGGCATTAGAAGGAGGGGGGGGGGGAGGGGTAACGGATCAATCTAACTCACAGCTGCAAAACGCTTGGTCATATGTCTACAGACGTTCCAGACAATCAACAACCTCACGATGGCAACGCCGTCGACGACAATGTTGAAAGCACTCCAGCAGAGAACGTGTTCGCGGTCAACGTAAACGCAAACACCACAGCGTTCAAGGAGATTAAAAAGATATTTTGACTCTCAAAAAGAAGTCGGCCGAACAAGACTAGCTGATGAGTTATCTTGCTAAACAGGTTGAAACCCTAACAACAAGAACCAAGGACGTTCTTTCGTGTGGAACTAACAAAATCTGCGGAAGAAGACTTGACTTCACTACTCCGCATGATAGGTCAACTAAAATGCAGAGCGTTTCTTCTGATCGGAATCCAGACGAAGCAAACCGTCACACAACTCGGCCAACGCGGAAGACCCTCAACCTCTCGAGCAAGGAACATGGGCTGATGAAGTCGAACAGGTCAACTTGGGAACCAGCGATCATTCCGATCCTTCGGACGATGATGCTGACGTGCACCTAAGGAGGACAAGGAGTGAGACACCCAAAAATGAAGGACCACTCTAAGGTTGAAGGATTGGATAAGCCTTGCACCGAATAAGCTAGAAAGCACAAACAATCAAGGGACATGGATCGAATGGTCGCACAAGGGCTGAGGTAGACCCTTGATATTCCAAATCCTATGCCCGAAGATATGACTCACTCCGACGACTTATAAGGTATGATGTTCAATTAAGAACAAAGATTCAACAAGAATAAAAAAAAAGGAAGGTTTTGACTAAAAATGTTGAATGAATTACAAAAGAAATACTTAGGCCTTTATATAGGAGGCATGTGGCTAGACCAATGGTCTAAATTTATTTCTTAGAAACAAGAAAACTCATAAATAAAGAATACTTGACCAGAATCTTGACTTGACCAGAAGTTGGAAGGTTTTGTCGTAAAATTCTCTTCGGTTGGTTGAGTGACTCTTCATCTGGCCGAGTGGTTTCTTGGTATGCTTATGGATTGATTGTGTTGCTTATGGACGTGAGGATGAATTTTCTGGTTGTCCCAATTACTCTTAGGGTTATCAGTAACTGAACATTGGCCTAGTTGGCTAAAAAGTCAAGAATTAGGCAGAGACAAAATATGATTCCATTTGGGCCGCCTTCTTTTCTATCCTTCTTAGGTTTTCTTCCTGGCCTAAATACAATACCAAACACCTATTTTCCAATAAAATAAAAGCCCACACTTTCAGGCATAATTCCATTACCTTCTCTCAGGTTCAGAACCTCATGGATCAAACCGATAAGGACTTGAAAACGCCCATTAAGCCAAACCATGATCAGTGGCTTAGCTAGTGCGTTCTTGATCATCATAACTTTGTCAATGAGGCTGATCAGGGTCGCATCATCCTCTCTTCCTTTAAAAGGATTTGTCCCCAAATCCGGACCTTTTAGGATGAATGAACCGACATTGTTTTGCTCCACTTTTGTTATCTTTTTGGCCAAGATTTGTTATTGTTGCTGTGCACACACGTCCCTTCTCCTGGCTCAAATATGAAGTGTTGCAGAACCTCTTCATGCCTCAGGAGACCCACTGGACTGTAATCATTGCAAAAAATCGGCTGGATTAATTTATCACACAAGAATGATCCATGGTTTTCACCTGATTTGCAAACTGTTGTGTACTCTTTTTCAGGAGCTGCTACTGATCCATTGGCAACCAATTCTTCAGCCACTGCCTGGACAGGAACATGAACAACCAATGCACACGGCTTCTATTCTATATGGCTCATCTGGTCGACCATTTGAATTCCATGGAGTGTAACGATTGGTTCTGGTATCTTGGTGTCTTCTATCGCTGTGTCTGCCTCTTGGTTCTCTGGTTCAAATAATTATCGGTCTGCTGATATTATGGCTATGATATTTTGATGGACCTTCTCTTTGAAAGAACACTGCCATCTTTCCAAGTGTTTGTTCCTTGATATATTTATGGCCGACAGAACCTTGACGATCGATGTAGATGGTGGCCTTTGATCTTCCTTGTTTGGTCTGCTTGGTTTGCCTCCATTTGATTCAGATCCAAGGAAAGATCGTGTGGCCTCTTTTCTATCTGGTTTCTCCTTCCATTTATCTCGATATATACACCTCTTTCTTGTCTCCTCGTCCCTTTCAAGTTTTCTTGCAGCAATGAGTTTGGCGGTGTGTTTGTTGTACCTCCATTCTCCCAACTTTTCTTCTTATGCTTTGTGCTCTGCCTCCTTTTCATGGTTTCTCAACAGTCCAAAAGACACAATTGATATCTTAGAAGATGAAGAGTTACGAATGCTGGCTGTGAAGAACTCCAAACCTCAGAGTGGCTCTGATACCACATGATACCCCCATAATTGAAGGATCACTCTAAGGTTGAAGGATTGGATAAGCCTTGCACCACATGAGCTAGAAAGCACAAACGATCAAGGGACATGGATTGAATGGTTGCAAAAGGGCTGTGGAAGACCCTTGATATTCCAACTCCTAAGCCCGAAGATATGATTCACTATGATGACTTAGAAGCTACGATGTTCGATTAAGCACAAATGATTCAACAAGAATAAAAAAGGTTTTTCATTTAAAATGTTGAATGAATGACAAGAAATTCATCCATGCCTTTATATAGCAGGCAAGGGGGATAAATGAAAGGTATAGTAAAGACTAGAAAATACAAAGCTTATTTATTAAGAAAGACTTGACTGAAGTTGGAAGGTTGTGATCGAGGAACCCTTCATATGGTCGATATGACCCTTCGTATGGTCGCTGTCTCTCGCCTAAAGTGGAACTCCATCAGACGCCAACTCGCTTTGAAACTCCTCCTGCAAATACTCGATGCTAATGAATAGGGAAAACATTCAACGTCGATCTTTGGAGCATATGCCAAAAGAAAGACAAACATCTTTGTGACTACATGAACCGATTTAAAATAGTCATGTCTAGAGTTAGCAGAATCAACGACAAGGTAGCTATTAATGCGCTGAGGAAGACTCTCTAGTACAAATAAAAAAAACAGAAAGTGGATAACTCTTGAAAAAACCACGTACGATCTAGGATGAAAGTCCTTTCGCAAAACATCAAAAACATCATCGTCAAATCATATAACTCTTCATAAAGCGACGGACTACATCATAATCAAAGAAGAGATGAAAGTCCTTTCGCAAAAACATCAAAAAAACAAGTACATCCACAAAAGACGCAGCATCAGAGAATAAGTTGAAAAAGAAAACCTCATGTAACGACAAGTACGTCCATCACGAGAGGGAAGACGTCTCGGGAGCGCACAATTATGCCATCCATTCCTTTTCGAAATAAGGAAGAACGTCAGAAAACATGTGGACCCAAAACTTGACCTACGACGAAACGACATTCTGCGAGTTTCACCAAACAAAAGGCCACTACACCATGAACTGCAAAGTTCTTGGCGTGAGTCTAACAGCAAAAACTCCTCATGTGAGATACTGACCGTCCGACAAAGACCGATCAACCTCCGCCAGCGGAAAACGTCCCTCAAGGAAATTGATCAGGTGAAAACGAAAAAAGCAGAAGAAGTACAGACAAAATAGGTAACGACAATAATCGTCGCAGGGTAAACATGATCATCGGAGGATCACAGTACTGCCACGATACCGCATCACCAATGAGAACTTATCAACGAAAATCCGAGAGAGTCGCGTACCAGCCTCCGCCTCCATACTTCTCGAATGGTATGATCACCTTTGAGGAATACAAGGCCGTCAAGTTGACAAACCTCACTTTGATCCACTCGCAATAGATCTCGTGATAAAGGATCTTGAGATTGCCAGAGTCTTAGTAGACACGGGAGCACCATTGACATTATCTTCCGCGAAACGCTCAGAAGAATGAATGTAGATATATCTGAAGTCACACCAACGCCAAGACCAGTCACGGGTTTTTCCGGCAGAATATTTATGACTCTCGGATCGATCAAACTCCCGGCCATGGCCAAAGAAGTCTTAAGGATCGTCAACATCGCTTTCGTCGACCATCCAGCCATCTATAAAGTGATCATGGGAACGCCTTGGATAAGCTACATGAAGGCTGTCCGGTCAACCTATCACCTTGGAATCAAATTTCCGACTACGAATGGAACCGCGGCAATTTGGGGATGCCAAAAACAGCCGAGACTCTGCTTTCTGCAAACATAAGCTAAGGCAGGTCACGAAGACTTCTATGGTTAAACCCAAACACACAAAGATAACTCAGTCCCCGACTGAAAACGCTTCTGAAAAAGACAATCCAGAATTGCCACTAAACCAACGACTTCGGAAAAAGAAAGTAAGCAAGCTTCAAAGCGCAACCAGAGGAGATAAATCAGGAAGAAGTCGCTGATCCAGCAACAGTAACTGCGACTAAGGCAATCAACGCAGAAACAACCACCCAGTAAAAACACTCGCGGCAGGAACTGAACTACAAGACGGCTTGATCCCCTAAAGGGGTACGTAGGCATCTCTTTTATCGCTTGAAACACTTGATCTCCAAACAACCAACTCACAAAATCTGAATGATTCCAAAAGTATTCTTAGGAAAACGTATTAGTCTTCACGACAAAAGCCAAATATCTTCGAAACCCGCCAAACGTTTTGAATAACAAAACACCAAGGAAACTTATGAATGGAAAACACCTCTCAACAAACATCTACGCAACTGGATTTTGGACATACAGTAAAAAACGACCTCCGAACCAAAACACTAAAACCCATTCTAAACTTAAGATCACCTTACACAAAAAATATTTTCGTAAAACAAAAGCAGCAAGACGTCGCGAGAAAACCTCCAAAAATATAGTTCCAAACTCTAAACAGTCCGTCCGCGACTATAAAGTGACAACTAAATCGCAAGAGCATACACTCGCTCTTATATCGCATTCCTCGATTGGCCCGACGAGTAAATCATCCGTTCTCCAAACAAACGTTTAGACCTCCTCTCGTAGGATTGATCCTCATACATCCGACACAAGGATAATAACACTATAAAAGAAATCTGAAATTTTGGTCAGCACTTCCAGACCACTTAAAAATTATCTTTGGAGAGATGCTCGGTTTCCGATGATGCAAGTTATATGATATGAAAACTTATCACAGACTTCAATATCGAGATGGGTCGAAACCACAAACGGGTAATGAAATCCGAAATAGTCCCAACAAACCCCAAAACCGAAAGAGCCTAGGTCTTTCCCTAAACCCAGCACAATGGTCTCAAACATGTCAAGGCATAGTATTTAACAAATACACCCAAAATTTGTATCTTCACTTACTTTTTTTGTTCATAAAAACCAAATAAACTAAGTTTTTGAATACTCTCACCCAAAAAGAACAGCAGACGTAACGATCTTTCAAAGAGTTAGAAACGAGATGAAAACTCGTATTCTTCTCTCTACATCCGTAAAACTGCTCATGCACGATTTAAAACCAAACGTACTTCCTTAAAATAAAAGCTGCAAAGCGGCAGTGATTCAAAGCCACCAACGGCCAGTCCCGACAAGTCAAACGACCATACGTGGCGAAAGCAATAACATAAATACAACTTAAGGAACACAGTCCGTTAAAAACATGGATACCCTTGACGGCTCTAGTTCGTAATTTCCAGACATTGGCCTCCTGATCGAGTAATCACTAACTCTCAACGGGTCCACCTGCTTCTTGACCTCGACGTCCTCTCCCAAAGAGGCAGGTCCAAACTCCTCCAAATCTGGAGAAACAAGAATCGGGGCCCAGTGCTCCCAGATCCTCTTCTCTATTTGAGGTATCGTCGACTCCGTGCTGGAAATACCTGCCAGATGCGTCAACATCATCGCCTCTTCGGTCTTGAAGTTGTAATCACTTTCCTGAGTGCGCCACAGAGGGCCGACAGAATCTCTACACTCACGATAATCCCCGAAAGACATGTGTGCGCGCTGATGCTCACCAAAGTCGGTTGTGAACCGCGTCGAACGATCATTCATGATCGAAGCCAACTCTCCTCGACCAGATACGCTCATGGCGAAGAAGGTTCTCTCTCCCGCATGGAGTCTTTCTCATGAAGGAGGCATACCTCAATCTTGCCCTTCAAACGAGCATTCTCATTCTAGGCCATCTCAACTTTGAACCGAGCCATCTGCGCTACAAGATGGCTCGCCCTAAAGGCCTCGTCCATCACGTGAAGAACCTGAACGAAACCTTTCAGTAGAGACAAGTTTTGTAAAGCAAGGCCAAAGTAAAAGCGAAAAACCTACTCGCAATGTAGAGTCGCGATGCTTCCGTATACAGCGTTGATCTAACAGGTCCTCCGTTGGTCTCAGGTTGACCTGAAGGAAAGTTAGGACAGGGGAGACACTCGTCAAGGTCGGATCCACGTCTGCACGATGGCAGCGGGGTCTGACTAGTGCCGCTCCCATATCCAGTGAGGAGATCACGATACCACTTATTCGAGGGAATATTCACCCCATCGAAAGCAACATCGCCGTCATCGGCATAAACTTATTTTTTCTTGGGAGATCTCTCCATCTCCCTCACGACGGGAATCTCGTATGAAATGTGTTGGTCCATAACTGGATCTGATTCTTCCTCCACGACCGTATGAGGACGAGTTAGAGCGTAGTGGTACTCTACTGCTGTGCAAACTCGTTGCAGAGAAAAGTAACCCCAATGAAATGGGCCGCCTCAATTAAGTCCCCTATTGACAGTCATGTTCGCAGGAAACGGGGGAAGAGGGTCGATAACTATAAAACAAAAAGATGGTCAGGTATCAGTAAGCAACCAAAAATGATAAAAAAATTGAACCACGATACCCTTGTGATCCTTTCTTCGTCTGGAGAAAGGAATGGTTTCTTTCGCAACAGACGCATTATTTATTCAGACAAAGAAGTAACCCTTATGCCAACCATGGACTTAAACACGAAATCACCTCCATAAAATATCTCGTCTTGATACAATATCGAGTCATCTGACCAACCTTCTTTGGATAAATAAAGGCTAGAAAATAGTCGATGTTTGGATTCATTCCTCGTTTGTAACTTATAACCATAAATCCAACGAGGTGCTGCAGGCCGCTAGGCAAAAGTTGGCTTATCGACAAGCCATAATGGTCAAGGAAACGGAGACTTCCGGGATGAGAAACTAGAGGCAGCATTGATGGTCACGACAAAATCGATGCCTGAAAGTTATCGTGGAAAAATGTTACCTCTCTTTCTACAAAAAGAAAACAAGAAATCCTCGCTTCCGCACTCCTCCTCGCCTAACCCATCTCGTCCCTGCTAACGAATCAAGACAAGCAATCGAGGGAACAACCGAATCACCGAGTCTAATCTAGTCTAATCTCCCATGGGAGATTAGACTCCCCGCAAAGTATAGTCTCCCATTGTCGACTATAATGTTTCCTCTTCGTTACTCTCTCCATTGAATCTTGACTCATGTGTTTGTTGTTTTGTCTCAATTGGAGTTTCCGTTAAAGCTTTACAATAAAAATCACAAAGACTTGTTTTCTCCTTAAACTTATGAGTCAATCGTATAAAATGATAACTGTTAACTTAAACACCAATGTTAACTCAACTATACGGAATGGTTTACTATTTTGCAGAGTCAGTATCAGGAAATTATACGAGGGAGGATTTCTCCGAAAGAAATCATAAAAATCTCTTAAATCGCAAAACAGCCGAAAGGGTCTACAACGTGATAAAAGCCCACTTACGGTTTTAGACGAGAATGAGCCCAACTATAATGATGGTCTACCGAATATCCGCATAAGATAAATGGAAAAGAAGTTAATTGTCAAAGTTCTAAGATAATTATGGAAACACGAGAAGATAAGGAAAATTTCTGCAGAAAGATAAACTCGAATCGGGGGCAGAAAAGGAAAGCTGTATGACCTTGAAAGCCTATATAAACCAAGTAAGGGAGAGGGACACCCACACACAAAAATCTCTGCAACTTAGCACTTATAAAGAATTTTAGCAATTTTATTTTTGTCATCGAGCTGCGGCTCAAACTAGGTTTAGGAGCTAGAACTAGGAATACGCCGACATCTTTTGTGGCCGAAGCTCTTAAAACATGTTGTATCATCACAGCGTCATTAAGGAAAGACGATTCAACAAGATCTTTCTTTTACTCGTAATTCATATTGGATTCTTTTACGTTTTGTTTATTCATAATTTGATCACTTATCGTAGGCTCAGCCAAAATCCGGGAGCTTAGGAAAAGTTAGGGTTTCTTAGCTTTCCTCTGATTATGGAAATCGAAAGTGTGAATTTTGGTTGCCAAGGTAAATGTGCTTTTAAATATTATTATATGTGTTTGGAGTATGTTTTAGAGTCTTTCAAGTCCATGTATGTTTTGGAGCAATGTGGGGATCATAGAGCATTATAGAGCTTAATGATGAGGAAACTCGTAGTTGTTGAAGAAATCATTAGTCAGAGAGTCAAGGTCCAGAAAAAGCGTCGATCGAAACTACATTCTTGATATCGATCTACTTGTTTGTGACCGACTTGAAGCCTAGAAGATCCATACAATTAAAAGACTACCCCTGACCGACCTAATACCTATTATTTATGTATTTGCTCATTGTTTAGGAAAAAGACAATATTTTATTGTTTTTCTCGGAACGTATTATTTTATGGTTTTAGTAGTTTTGGAGAGAAGATTGAGACTCTTTCAGATATTTGTATTGGAACTTTACTGTTTATTACCTTATTATATTCTTTGCATTATTTTCGGATTATTGTTATGCTTTTCTTAACCATGTCCAAGTAATTTCTCTTGTTAAATATCATTAGGCTTTATATGTATTGCTGAGATATAGAGCTGCTAGGGTGAATCTTTAGGATCCTTCATCAGAATTGGACTTATTTCTTGTGTTCTAGAGTAGCTAACTAAAACCTTGAGCTTAGGATAATGATAATTACGATAGTAGGTTCATTACCTGATATTAATTCTGCTTAGCTAGGTTGTTATATACATGCGAAAGCTGGTCTAGATTAACTTAGTCAACATATCAATTAGGACGTAAATGCTTGCCTAAGGCAATATCAATCGACACTCATCCCATAGTATCAATCGACACTCAATACTTATTTTCATGCAACAACTAGAACAAAGACTTAATCCTCTGATTAGACTCACAACGAGAGTTGGATATCTTACTATTGCATTCGAGTTCTATGACAGTTTATCACACACCCTTAGCACATGTACATCACAATACTATTGCATAAAATCTTAAGTCTAGCTGTCTCATCTTATTGTCTACAAACCAACTGCTATTATTTACTGCTTATTTAATACTTCCTAGCTTAATCTTAATATTAATAAGTTTATTGAGCACCCAAGGTCCTTGTGGATTCGATCCCTAAATACTACATCTGAACCTCTTATTGGAAAGAGAAAGTGGCTCATAAGGTTAACTTGAGAGTACATCAGAAGGATACAACAAGATATAAGGCCTTACGATGCCTAGAGATAGTATCCAAAAATCAGTTACAGCAGATAGCTAGGATCGATGAGCTACTCACCCAGTCGCCAAGGACCCCACAGAACACAGCTCTTGGGAGGAACGCAACCTTCGTGAGACCTAATGGATCAGGTAGTAACAATGGATTGGTCCTGGACAAGGAAGCAACAAGCCCATAGATCAGGAATATCAGGCATGATTTACCAAGATACCAAGCAAAACTATAGATGGTACGATAGAAGATTCATCGAGCTACAAGCTTGGCTCCAATAGTTGATCGAGTCATTGAGGAGACTCAAAGAACACCATTCACGAGTCATGTTACCAGCATCCTCGTTCTATAGATTAAACTCAAGATCCCGCTTTACGAAGGAAAAAACAATCCCCGAGATCACATGACCGCTTTCTGCATCGCAATGGGATAAATTCGCTTCAATGATGGGGAACGAGATGCAGGATACTTCCAGCATTCGTAGAAAAAATGGCAGGAGATTCTCTCAATTGGTTTTCTTGCTTGGAGGCCAATACCATCGAAAATTTCAACCAGCCTCCACGGTGTTAATGATACACTACTCTATGTTCATAAGAGAGCATCAGATACCAATATGTGGACTACGTCTCAGAGGGAGCAAGAGTCACTCGGTAACTTTAATGGATGTTTCAAAACGGTACTTAAATATCATTGTAAGCGACAGCGCCGGTATATCATCGTTACAAAATGCCTTATTTTTATGAGTCATGCTTCCATGAAGAGCTCTTGCTAAACAAACCTGATACCCTGGAAGACGCTCTCCACCAGGCATCAAGATACATGGAAATAGAAGCAGAAAAGAAGGCTCTCACTGAAAAACACACATCGATGTCGTGACCAAAGAAGAGAGCCTACGAGGAAAATGGAGACCGACCCAAAGGCAGAGGTCCACAAACACAACAAAGACCACTCCTTTAAAGTAAGCGAGGATGACGAGTCCGGTGATGAAGAAATGGAGAACGCAAAACCTCAGTCAAACAAATTAAAGCTAAACACGTGGAACAGGAAACACAATGATAAAGATAAAGAGGACAAATGGTGCGACTACCACAAGCGAGGTGGACACACCACCCAAGAATCTTCGAACTCAATATTTATCTCTTCATTCGGTACCAAAAAGAAGGGTTGGCGCAGTTGAGAAATGAAGAGGGCCAAAGAAGTTAAAAAGCCGAAGAGGCAAAATAGGCCAAAGAAGAGTCATCCAAGAGAGATCAGATAACAAGAGCTCAGATGCACCAATGCCGTCGACATCAAGAAAGAAAGTACATGTTATGATAGGAGGCACCTATTCTGATGATTTAATAAGATCGCTCAAAGGATACATAAGACAAGTTAACTCCATCAAGAACAGGCCGAAGGACTAGGGGTGGGTACATTACTCGTTACTTCCCCCATATTCGCTACTTTGTCGGTATTTGACCCGTAAAAATGAGTACCTGGTTTTACCGAGTATCAAGTAATATATTTAAATTCCTTGCAAGTATAAGACATTTATCAAGTATTAAAATAAAAGTAACTACTTGGTATTGTTTGGCTTGTTACTCATTTTTGTTAATGAAAAATACATTTTTCTAAATTATAGTAAAATAACTCGTTTATATTTATATTTCCATAAGTGAATCAAACATATGTAATATACTTATATAATTATTTTGGAGTTTTTTTCTTTCTTATATATTATGTTTCTCGAATTGAATAAATATTAAAAATAATGAGATATTTTTGATAAATAATAAAATTATTTAGTTTTGGATTCCAACAAATTATCAAATAAGAAAGCAAAAATTATCAAGTTACTTGCAAATAATTTACAAATAACAAGTAATTAAATAATGCAAGTAACTTAGAAGTCCGTCATTTTAATAAGTACTTGAAAGTGAAAGTACAAGTAAATAGAAATTACTACTTGTACAAGACAAGCCGAGTATCAAGTATACCAAAAATACCAAGTACTTGGCTTTTCCCACCCCCTAAGGAGGACGACACAATCATAGAGTTTGAAGAACAAGAGACAACAAATCTGGATAGGCCGTAAAACGACACACTAGTGATAGAGATAATGATGAAATACTGCAAAATATCTAGGTCATTGGTGGACACCGGAAGTCGGTAAATGTGATTTAAAAAGACACATTAGACAAATGAGCTGAGTGAACCAAGGAAAAGGCCTTCAAGACAAGCCTTAACAGGTTTCAACGGAGAATTGCAAAATCTTTTAGGGAAATTACGGTTGCCGGCCTATGCTGGAGGGATCATGTTGGAAACCAAGTTCACCATCATAGATTCTCCTGACATGTACAACATTATCATTGGAACCTATTGGATACATGCGATGAGAGCTGTCCCATCAACCTACCATCAATGCCTCAAATTCCCAACAGATGAAGGCATCATAACAATATATGGGATTTAGAAGTCAGCAAGATTGTGTAACATTCATGAGAGCCTATCCGACCTCGAGTCGAATTGATGGAAAAGGCAAAAGACGAGAAGAAAGAAGCAGACACAGAAATCTAGAAGAAGTTTGACACGAGCAAAAAAAAACAGGTTTCATCAAACCTCTTACCCTGTAATAAAGTGCTCTACAACAAGGCTAGATCCCCCACTGGATACATAGGCAACCAATTTTGGGTACATCTATTAATAAAAATAAAATATTTCCTTTCGAATAAACAAGTTTCCGGGCTCTGAGAAAAAGCTTCTCGACTCTGAGAAAAAGTTTTCGAGCTCCAATTAAATAGCAACCTATTATATTCCAAAATTTTGCTTCAACAAAAATCCATTAAGCGAGTTCCCAAAAGACTCTAACCAAAATCCTAAAATCCCCTCGGCTTTGAGTTTTCTCTCTTCCCATGAGAGCCCTGGCCAAGCAAGACCGATCTATTTGTGTATCACTCATAGATGCGTTGGTGAAACCACATCACACCCGTGAAAAGCGTATATTATAACCATTTACCATGCCCTGCTTGAGCTTAAGCACACCTCTACATTTAATATAAAGCCGGGCTACCCCCACAAGCACTTGAGAGATACAAAAACTACCATGCATGCTAAACACTCAAGTGGATACTAGATAAGCTGAAACCGCTCGCACCAAATACCAATTCTGATACATAATAAACTGAATCCAAATTCGTACCTATAACCACCTAGAAGTAAGCCATGCCTTCTTGCATCTAGCGTTTTTTGTAAACACAAATAAGCAAAAATCTTGACACAAAGATTCAATAGGTAGACACAAAAATATTATAGAAAAAACACTTATAACTAAAAGCCTCTTTAGGAACTTCTTCGGGTAGAAGCCTCCCAAAGCACATGTCTGGATAAAAGCCCTCCCGGACACCGCGAATCCAAAATAAATAAATAAAGGCCTTTGAAGGCCTACTCCCGAGCTTGTTGGGCATCCGCATCAGAGATGGAAGTAAGATTTGAACCAAATTTATCAACAGCCAAGACCGGAGCAGTTGCATCAGGCATCTCCTGGTCAGTACCGCAACCAGCGTCGGCCTCCATTCAGATGTCGGGACCCGCCTCAGGAATCAGAGCCAACTGGAAGCTACTGCAGCTAGAACCGTCAGAGACCGGCGAAATTCTCATATCCTTTTCAAGATTGATCTGGGTTATGTCCATCTCATCGGATTCCTCTTGGAAGTCTTCGAGGTTCTACTCTAACTTCGCCTTATTCGCTTCCAAAATTTTATACCCTCACTTATCAAAGTCATCATGGAGGCCAGATCTCCTGGCCGCAAGGGACATCAACAAGGTGTGCTCTTGCACAACCTTATCATCAGCAAGGGCCCGCTAACCTTGTCGAAGCAAAGTTTGTATTTTGCCAACATAGCCCAACGGGCACACTTCATGGTCTTGCGAGCTTCCTTGGCTTTTGGAGCACTTAACCTCTAGAGCTCGTCTTCATGAGCCTTCTGCGCCTACTTAAGTCGGCTCCCAAGCTTGCCATTCTCTCCCTGGAGACCTTCCAAGTCCTTTAGAAGCTCGGCCTCACATCTTTTAGCAGGGACTTAACGAGATTATACTGCTCCTTCACCCCCTCAATACAAGAATTAAGTTCTACTTGAGGAGCCTCAAGCTCTCGAATCTTCTCATCCTTAGCCTTCGAGATGACCTCCAGCTGACCAAGATAGCCTCCATATCGACATTCCTGGCCAATACTTCCTAGTTCTTAGAAAGCTTTGCCGCAAGCATGTCCTTGTAGTGAATATCCTCCTTCTCTGCGTTGACAATCACCTGACATGCATCCCAGATCTTGCATTCATACTCGATCCGGTTTCTGTTCACCCAACCCATATGCTATTATAGAGAACCCAATTAGACCCACATAATAAAACAAAGATATAATAGAATCACGAGAGCAACTTACCCACACGTAACAACAACAAAGCCCCTCATAAGAATCTTTGTTTGCAAACATTTCCCCCGGGAAGTTAGGATCCCCATTGAGATGTATCTCGCGACAGAGACACACACCCATGATTTACCATTATCAGCCAATGGCATATCCCCCAGATATTCAAAGGAAATGGCGTATGCGCCCTTTCGAGAGGAAGACGAATACCAGCCCAAGATTTCTGCCCATCATCCTTCTGATGTCGTTTCAAGACAATCGGATCACAAAATCTCGATCCCAAAGAGGAACGCTTCCTAAGGTCAATTTCAAGACCTTGCCTCTGCCCTTTTTTGAAGACGAAGGAGCGCTCGAAGGCCTTGGCGAATTCCGTGACGGCTTGCGAGAGTGATAAGTCCTATGAATTCTACCACCAGAAAGACGATGAGAGGCCTCTAGATTAGCCTCCCTTAGAATAGACTTAGGTAGAAAACCTCTGAGGGAGGACAGCAGAGGAGGCACCGTAGATGACAGAGGCACCATTGGAGCCTCAACCACAACATCAGGTCCGGAGACCTAAGCCGGTCCAGAACGCCTAAGTGCTCCGATTGTGACACCAGTGCCACCAATGCTAACACTCTTGGGAGGCAGCACATCGCCACCCGATCCACCTCCAATGAACGAAGGCGTCGAAACAACCTCAATCAAGAGCACCCAACGCTGCAACTCCCATAGAAGAATAAGGGGTGGCAAGAGGATCAACAACAGCCACTGAAGCCACCTTCCGAGCTCCCTCATCTTGAGCATCCTTCTTCCTCGCCTCCCTTGATTTCCTCTTTCGGGGGGACTCAGCAGTCCTCTGAGTGAGGTCGGGCATCAACAATTGGCTTCACCATTTTTAGTACAAACTACAAAAAATAAACAAAATCAGGAACAAGAAAGAGACAACATGTACCAAAGTTGAAGACTGACTTACCAAATATACGCGCACAAGAAGAGAAATTGATGAGTTCACACTGCAAAGTCAAGTCAACAAAAACTACTTAGAACAATATCATAAAAAAAACTAACTAATCAAGATAACGACTAAATATTTGGGCAGTATGACCCCAAAGCCACGAAATTCAAAAAAAAACAAGATTACATTTGGAAATATCACATAATAAGAGAGAAACAAAGAAACCGGACCTTTCACTTTCTCAAAAGCCAGTGGCAATGAGAAATAAAAAGTAAGGCACCGTAATTTACACTCCAAAAATTGAGAGCCGCGAAAGGAATGATTGCGCCTCCACAGATGATTCATTTTCCAAGGAGGAAAAGTCGAATCCCTTGATTTACTTCAGCCAAGTCCAACAATAATTTTACTGAACCTGAATCTCAAATCTCGGGTCTTGATACACAAAAACAAAATGGTCTCAAGCACGTCATATAAGTCGGGCTCAACACCAAACTCATGTGATGACCTGAGACACACCAGACTCTATGGGGGGGGATGGGATATTGTTGGAGACGAATTTCACTCCGATCTAGACTCGGTCTGAGATCATAATCCAAATGAATTAAAGCCCAAGATCGATCATCATTAAAAACCATAAAGGAAACAAAGGACCTCGAAGGTTATATCCCACCCTGTCCTATGCAAATCAAGTACACAGAGGTCGGCAAGTCAAACCGAAACACAAGGAGGTCAAAGGCATTAATGACCATCATAAAATCATTGGATCCATGTCGTGGATCGCACCACCGTTACGTTTTCCCATAAAGACCTTTAAAAGACAAAGGAGGAGCCAAGAAGTGGGGATTTGAATTCTCCATACCAAAACTACACTCTGATTACATACGATCTCTATTGTTATCAAGCATTCATTGTATTCATCTTCAATATCATCAATAAAATATTTATTTTCCATAGTTAATCAGAATATAATCTCTCTAATTAAAGCTTCTTGTGAATAGAGTTCTTTTATTTGTAAACCCTATTTCTTAGTGAATTTTAGGATTCATCAGATACTTCTATAGTCTCTGAAGAAAATCTTATCTTCTCATATGAAACTTACTGGGTGTAATGTGAGAGTTTTGTAAAAATGTGAGGGTTTGTATGGGATTTTTAAGTTTTGCTACAGTAGAGTGTCCCAAAGTTATATGTCATCTCTAATAGGCCAACTATGCAGTACCAATGCTCTAGTTATGTAGTTTTATTGTATTATTTTATGTGCTCTAGTTATGTAGTTTTATTGTATTATTTTAAGTTAAGTGCTCTAGTTATGTAGCTTTATTGTATTATTTTAAGTTTAGAACGAGGATTTGGCCACCAAATCACACTCCTCTGCTCCAGTCTCATTTAGCCTTTGGGATCCTCTTCCTTCTCGTATAATCTCTAACCGTTATAAATTTACCTCCATTTCGTTGTAACACGGGGATCTCCAAAATTTTTTTTGAGAAGTGATTTGGTGATGTGTAATCACCATATTTATTTTTATGAAAAGATGACATATTTTTCTTTTCAAAAATGACATGACATCAAGCTAGTTGTGATATAGACAATTTCATTTACGTAAATTATGTTTTAGTAAGTTTTCTATAATACAGTAATAAGTCATTTATCATCATTAACATTACTAAAAGTAAATTAATATTAAATTAAAAATATAACAATATTTCCACACTTACAAAATATCAAAAAAAAATCTAAGTATTATTTGAAAAATGATTTGTTTATATGTCATATCACATTCATTTCCACAAAAAATAACCGAAATTTTAAAATAAGACATGGTATCAAACTTAATGTGACATACAATTTTATTTATGTAAAATTATATTTTTGGTAATTTTTTTTGATAATATTGCATATATTATCATAAATTAGAAATAAACTGATAATATATTTACAAACATATATATATATATATCCACAGATAGAAAACATAGAATATATACATATATATATATATAATCAAAATAATTTACAAAGTATCTTAACAGAAATAAAATTAAGATATAATTAATCAAGTCAAAAAATAAATAGTTAAACTGTTCAAATAATAATAAAAAAATAAGAGAAATTGTCAAAATACCATTTTCCTTGTACCACTTTTATCCTTGTTTTTAAGAGGAAAAACACACTTATAACCCTTGGGTTAATTAATCTAAGACTTAGTGTTTAGAGTTAAGGGGTGGTGTAGTGTGGGGGTAGGGTTTAGGAATGTAAAATTTAAGATTTTAATTATTTTTTTTTAAAACATTGCCTCCTAAAAAATGGTATTTTTGAAAATGTCTATTTAATGAAGATAAAAATGAAAAGTGGTACAACAAAAGTGGTAAACTTGAAATTCTCCCAAAAAATAAATGCAGTAAAATTAATTTAATTTTTTAATTATTCTTTTATTCACGTTAAATTGTGATCCAAAATCTAAGTTGAACGATTGATTGTTGATTTATTAGGTTAATTAATAGATTAATTTTAATAGTTTAATGTACCTTCTATAAAGCAAACAAAAATTATATTCACTATCTAAGTAAATATAGCCTTTAAATATCATATAATTTTTAATTTTAGAAAATATAAATTAAACCTTAGTGAAATTTAACTAATTATAAATTAATTAATATTAAATAGCTAAAGGGAGAATTTCAAGTTTACCACTTTTGTTATACCACTTTTCATTTTTACTTTAATTAAAAAGACATTTTAAAAAATACCACTTTTTTAAGAGGTAATTTTTTTGAAAATTAATTAGAATCATAAATTTTACATTCATAAACCCTATCCCCACCCCACACCACCCCTTAATTCTAAATCCTAAGTCTTAGATTAATTAACCAAAAGGTTATAAATGTATTTTTCCTCTTAAAAAACAAGGATAAAAGGGATTAAAGTATTTATGAAAAGTGGTACAAGGAAAGTGGTATTTTTGACAATTTCTCATAGCTAAATGATATTACAAATAATTGTTTTAAGTAATTTTAATTATTCAATTAATAAAACTAACACTTAAAAATTATACTAATTAAAATAAAATTTATTATACTTACGCAATGCGCATGAAGCCTCCTAGTTTGTTATCAGTTTGCTACCTAATAGTTTGTAAACTCTTACGGTTCTTGGGTAGAGTTTTAAGTTTTAACTACTTAATACTTGGTAAACTCAACCCTAATGTAGGAGGATGGATTACACCCCACCATAAGGCCCATGAAACAGCTGACCTAGCCCACCGGGCTTTGAGCGGCCCATCACGGATCGCCTCGCGGCTAAAGGCGCGTCGTCCGCACTCACTCTGCGGTGAGCTACTTTTAGCCGACGAGAACGATTTAGTCGGCTCGTGGGTCGACTAAATGACAACTGGACAATACGATAATAGGAACACTCAGTTGAGGCCCACGAAGGCGAGCCGACTTAGGGCATCCCGTTGAGAGCGCATCTGTAAAGCGGGAGAAAGGAGTGAGGGTAGGGAGAGGAGAAAAAAACTGCTAGAACTAGGGTTTATACTTGTAATATTCTAGCCAACTTACTTTGAATTTCTGATATATTTCCGGCGACTTAACTACTCGCCACCCCTCTCACTGCTTGTCTGTCTTCTGGTAAAACTGTCGTTTATCAAATAAAACGTCTTTATCATTCCCACAATCGAGTCAGGTCCAAACTATCCCAGTCGACCGAACTCAGATTCAACAGTTGACGCCCACCGTAGGGCTGATTCAGTAGCGTTAACAAATCAATAATGCACGAAGAAGACACAAACATCGCTGACCAGCAAGCGGCGGCCACCGAGGACCCTCCCTCACTAACTGCTCTGATAGATACTATGTTGGCCCGTTTCGCCCAACAAGATGAGATCCAGAAAGTAACCAATGCGCTCCTGGACACTCTAGCGGCTGCCCTCGTTCCAGCTGACCCCGCTACCAGCAACCCTCCGACGGTTAGAAGACAGCTTTTTAATACTAACCCTCAAGCCGGGGATACCCAGGAAGCCAACCCTGAAGCAGAGCTGACGACCAACACCGCGAACCAAACCCTTGGAGGTATAGATCCATAAACCAGCTGCCAGATCGCCGAGCTCCAGCTCTCTCTCAGAGATATAAACTCCAGAATCCACCGCGTAGTGACAGCAGCTCCGGAGATAGAGCACATACTCTAGGAAACCCTCCGGAACCTTTCTCTCAAAAAATAACCACCGGGAAACTGAGGCCGTACATTGAGAAGTTCCGCGTCGAACCCTACACCGGCGCAACTGATCCAAGAACACACATGAAAGCCTTCCATATCGCGGTCGCTCGCCATCAGCTCTCGCCAGAGAAAGAAGTTGCCGGCAAGTGCCAGTTGTTCGTGGAAACCCTATCCGGACCATCCTTATCGTGGTTCTCTCGCTTCCCTGAAGGCTTAATCGACAGTTTTCACGATATGTCCTCTCAGTCCCTCAAACACTTCGATATGTTCTCTATTGACGCAGCCCAGGTCGCAAAGTTCCCACGAAAGCCTCAAGGAATTCATGGTCAAACTGGCGGTCGAGGCTCTCCGGCAAACTCTATGGATCAACTCTGATTTCTGGAAAGATTTCACAGCCAACCTAACTATATCTCTCCAAGATTCCCTCCACCGCTCCAAGAACTTTATCAGATTGGAAGACGAGAAGAGGGCTTTCTTCGGAAAACAGAACGTGGCCAAAAAGGAATCTAGAATGGGTGATACCTCGCTGGAGCCACGGCAGCACGCCACCTCCAAAAAAATTCGACAGAAAGAAGGGCATCCTCTACACCGTTTCCGAAACAGACCAGCCCGAAACTCCCATTAGTCAGGGAACCAGGATGGAGCGTTTGGGAACATCCACCCGACAAGCGAGATCCACGGAAACAGCCGGCCGTTTCGGCGCAGCAAGCGCTAGGATCTTATGAAAAGAGCAAGCACTGCGCCTACCACAAGATGTACGGCCACGACACCACGAAATGCAAGCAGCTCCACGAGACTCTGGTCACAAGTTTCCTCAGTGGGAATGCAGAAGTCGATCCCCCAAGGAAGCAAAGCCAAAGTAAAAGCTGGAGCAAGAACAAGGACAAAAGAAGAAACCGCAAGGCCCTCCTCCGAGCGACTCTTCACACCCGATAAAGGAGGCCAAGTAATTCCCGAATGATGAGTCGGCATCAGAGGACAAGAAACCGCGTTCCCGACGAAAGATCCTGACCATCTGAGCGGTACCATCGTCTCCATCATCCGGCGATGACCAACCCGACGACGACGATCTACGTAGCAAGCTCAAACGCAAGGCGGAACTTGCCTGCAATACCTCGGGACTCCCCGCAATTCCGTTGGAACCTATTGATTTGCGGGAAACGATTAAACGCTCTAAAGCGCGAAAATTATCGCCGGATGATGCCAGACACCTCATCACCACAAGCTCCCACACGAGGTGTTTGGTCCCACAAAAAAACGATCAGATCAAACCTCAAGACCTGTGAGACAAACTTAACTCGCTCTCGGCTGACCTTCGCGTGAGCTTAACCGATCGAAGACCATACCAAAAACCAGCAAGGAGGCTGATGATCCGAATGACTTACGTTCAATTTTGAGCCGGCCGAATGGCTCACAATCTCCCCGGCGAATCAACATGATCATGGGCGGATCGCCCCTTTGCACTGGATCTGTGCGCTCAGTAAAAGATTATCGCCGAAAGGCTCAATCCTCAGAACGCTGGCCAACGATTCGGGAAGAAGATCCGCAGATCACCTTTTTGGCAGCGGACGCGGCAGGAGTCCACATGCCACATAATGACTCACTCTTAGTCGAGCTCGGGATCGCGGACTGCGAAGTGACTAAGGTTTTAATCGACACTGGAAGTTCAGTAGACTTAATCTACACGGGGACGCTAAAGAAAATGGGTATATACCTCCGATCAATGAAACCATCTACCGAATGCTCGCTGGCTTCAACGGCTCCTCAGAAGCCATATGGAAACAATCCGGCTAAGCGTCCGCACCAAGGGAGTTACCAAGAACGTAAAGTTCTCAGTTATCAAAGTCGACGCACCCTACAACGCGATCCTCGGAACCCCGTGGATTCACTCGATGAAAGTTGTTCCCTCAACCTATCACCAATGCGTGAAGTTTCCAGGAATAGACAGAAGGATCGTGACCCTGTGCGGCAACCAACAGGCAGCTCGGGACATCCTCGTCGCCGAGGTAAAGTCACTGCAGCGAAATGGCACATTAATACTGTGGCCAAACCGATTCAGAAAATCTTCCCAATGAAGGAGGAAGTCATCGAGATCAGCATTGATTGCACTGACACAACGAAGGTCGTTCGGATTGGCCCTTTCCTCGGCAACCCTCTATCTCTTTTCTCGCCGAAAATGCCTCGACCTTCGCATGGACGATCTCTGACATGAAAGGATTCGATCCAGCAGTCACCACCCATGAACTCAATGTCGATCCGACGTATAAACCAGTACGCCAGAAGAGGTGCAAGTTGGGCCTAGAGTGCATTAAAGCCGTCAACGACGAGGTCGAGCGTTTGCTCTCCGCCTATTCAATAGCTGAAGTCTGTTACCCTGATTGGATCTCCAACCGGTTGTCGTAAAAAAAACCGGCAAATGGCGAGTCTGCGTAGATTTCACCGATCTCAATAAAGCATGTCCCAAGGACAGTTTCCCCCTCCCACATGTCGATCGACTCTTCAAATCCACAGCCGGCAACAAGTTCCTAACGTTCATGGACTCCTTCTATGGGTATAAGCAAATCATGATGCACCCTAACGATCGAGAGAAGGCATCTGTCATTACGGATCGCGGAATATACTGCTACAAGGTCACGCCCTTCGGTCTAAAGAATGCTGGAGCGACGTACCAACGTTTGGTCAATAAGATGTTCGCCGAGAAACTCGTTACCACTTTGGAAGTTTACATCGACGACATGCTCGTTAAGCCCCTGCGAGCATCTGACTACCTCAACCACTTGCGCAACTGCTTTGCAGCTTTGAACCAATATGGCATGAAGCTCAACCCGGCTAAATGCACTTTCGGAGTAACGTCCGGAGAATTCCTTGGCTACATTGTCACTCAGCGAGGAATTGAAGCTGACCCGAAACAGATCTCTGCTATACTTGAGCTCCCGAGTCCAAAGAATAGCAGGGAAGTTCATCGCAGCACTTAACCGCTTCATCTCACGTTCGACGGACAAGTGTCTCCCGTTCTACGACTTACTGCGTGGAAACAAGCGATTTGCCTGGATGAAAAATGCGAGGAAGTGTTTGCCCAACTTAAGGAGTATCTTACGATGCCACGGGTACTGGCAAAGCCGGACCAGGGCGACATTCCATCGCCCTACTTCCAGTCACATTCCATCGTCATTCTTACGAATCAGCCACTGTGGACCGTTATGCAGAATTCTAACCAGTCGGGCCGCCTCTCCAAGTGGGCCGTTAAACTAAGCAAGTACGACATCTCCTTCAAGAGCCGACCCGCCGCGAAATCCCAAGTCCCCGTCGACTTCATCATTGAACTAACCCTCGAACTCGAGCACGATTTGACATTGCCAAGTAAGAACTGGATCCTCCGCGTCGACGGATCGTCCACCAACAAAGGGTCTGGGGAAGGAGTGCAGCTTCAATCGCCGACAGGGGAACTCATTGCAGGACTTCGTCTCTCCAAAGCCGTGCATGCCAATCGATTGAGCGCATATTGCGATTCCCAACTCGTGGCAAGCCAGTTCAACAGGGAGTACGACGCGCGCAACGAGTGCATGGATGCCTATCTTAGGGTGGTCAAAGACTTAGTCAAGGAATTCAAGTTCTTCGAACTCACAAAGGTACCCCAGGGAGAAAACGTATGCACGGACGCGCTTGCAGCTCTCAGGAGCAAGCTGAGGGACCAAGTCAAACGCACGATCCCAATTCACGGAATCGAAGAACCAAGCATTTCACTCGTAGAGGAGAAAAAACCACAACAGGTTCTCACGGTCGACGGCATGGCAATCGATGAAGACGCCGGTGGATTGACAACCAAAAAAACGGAGACCGACTGGTTAACCCCATTTATCGATTACCTAAAGGAGGGCAAACTGCCTGCAGATAAGTGGACAGCGAGAAGACTAAAAGCTCAAAGCACCCGCTATGTTTTCACCAACGGTAATCTCCATTGGTACATGGCAAACAAAGTTCTCCTATAATGCATTCACGGCGAGGAAACCAGGCTCGTTATGGCCAAAACACACGAATGGGCGGCTGGGAACCACTCTGGTGGACGGTCTCTCGCAATCAAAATTCGAAACCTCGGTTTCTTCTGGCCAACCATGAACGCCGATTGCGAGGGTTACGCCAAGCGCTGCGACATGTGTCAAAGACATGCACTGATTATCCATTGCCTGACCGATACGCTCCACACTTTGACCGCTCCATATCCCTTTATGCGCTGGGCAATGGACATCATCAGTCCAATGCCGAACTCAAGACAGCGGTGCTTCAATATTGTCCTCACTGACTACTTCACGAAGTGGATTGAAGCTGAGTCATATATCTCAATCATGGATAAGGAGGTCCAGAACTTTATCAGGAAGAACATCATCTGCCGACACGGGTCACCTTACGAGATTGTCACAGACAATGGGTCACAAATCGTCTCTAATTCGTTCCGTGGTTTCTGTGATCGCTGGAGAATCCGGCTAAACAACGCCAGCCCCCGATACCCCCAAAGTAATGGTCAGACCGAGTCTTCCAACAAGAAGATAATTGATGGCCTGAAGAAAAGACTCGACCTGTAGAAGGGGAGCTGGGCGGATGAACTCGACGGCGTCCTTTTGTCTCACCGAACAACGCCAAGAGGAGCGACCAAAGTCACACCATTTACCCTCGCATATGGAATCGAGGCAATGGCTCCCGCCGAAGTGAACGGCATGAGTTTACGACGCTTGATAATGCCACAACACGTTTAGCTGGACAGCGAGATGCTACTCGACGGACTCGATGCCATCGAAGTAAAGTGCGACCAGGCCCTCCTCCGGATTCAGAACTACCAGAATCAGATCGAGAAGTACTACAACCAGAAGGTCAAGTCCCGTCACCTCGAACTCGGCGATCTCGTCCTCCGCAAGGTGTTCGAAAACACCAAAGAGTGGAAAGCCGGTAAACTCGGAGCCAATTGGGAAGGACCATACAAGATCACTCCGATCATCACAACAGGCGTTTACCGGCTAGAGAATCAGACCGGTGAGGCAATACCAAGGGCATGGAATCTATGCACCTGAAACGATACTTTACATAGCACAACATTACAGGCGTCAACGGAGCAAATGACAACACGTCACTTTCACTCATTTTCCTCTCCCGAAAAAAAGAACCGAGTAAATGCGCAACCCAAGCCACTTTTACTCGGGCGAAACAAACTACGAATGGCTTGATCCTCTCACAAGGGTACGTAGGCAGCCCATAACTGAGTCCAGCTATAACACCAAAAAAAAACATTCCAATCTCCAATGGAGGTTCTTGGAGACGAACGACTCCGACAAGCGATGCTAGCGACCAAGCATTTTGGATGAATCCAAGCTTCAGATCACGCATTGGCACTCGCACCCAACAGTCGGGCACATCCTGATCAGGCAACTGCCCGACGAGGGAACCATCGATTCAAAATCGATCGAGCGAATAATCTTCATCTTCATCGATAACTTTCAAGCGCGGTCTGGCCAACCAAAAGCACTGTGAAGTTACTTCGATGCTAGACGAATACCTTTATCTCTCTCACGTACACAACAGAGCTGAGGGCTCGAAGTCGAGTGAGAATCGACATCCGAGCCACCTCAGAACAATCTGGTTGAATGGGAATACCACGGATGGGGGACTAATGAGCTATGTATTCAAAGTTCGTAAAACAACTTACCGAATAGTGACCACATAGTCAGAAAAGGTTCAGCGAATCAAATCAACAACCGACTAAACAGATTCGTTACGAACAAGACCCTACGATATTTTGGAAGGCGACTAAAACTTTGCGTTTGCCTCGCTATTTCTCGTCCACGATGAAGAAACGACAATGTTGTAAGTTCAACTCGATTGGTCCGATATTTTCCCGAGTTACGTGTAACCCTGTCGGATAGTCCACAATTGCGTTTTTATCAAAGAAGATTCTGAATCCAACAAGGAGATAATCAAATCTGTTAAAACGCAACAGTCTTTTTTTTAAAAAAAAAGAAAGCCGAGAGGCAGTGCTGACTATACAAAGTCATACAAAGGCCCGGAAGGCGAGAAAAACTATTACAACCAAGAAAAGAAATTCAAACAACAAACAATGAGACTACGTGAGAGGAAAGCTGCTGCCGATCAAACCATGGTTGCAACCGAGCCATCGACCAGAGTGCTGACTTCTTGAGGGTCACATGAAGGAGGATCAGTCTCCAAGGCTTGTAGGTTAACTTCTTGGGGTGCCTCCAACTCTTCCCCTTGAGGCCTCGCTTTATCGCTCTCCGTCGGCCCCTGAGCCTCCGAGTCCCCGAGACCCAAAGGATCATCATCTTCCTTGGTAGACTCATCCGAGACGATCGTCACGGGTGCCTTTTCGCCTTTATCAGTCACATCCTTGCTGCCTTCAGCAGACTTATCCTCGACGTCCCCGACAGAATGGTCTCCGAGAGAATGGTTCGGAGTACGGAGAGAGGCAGCAGATTCGGCCCCGATCAATCCAGAGTTGGACCCTTGTTGGTTGAATTCAGCAGGCTAGTCGTTCAGAAGTTTAGCCACCAGAGAAGCGAGGAGTTCCTAGTCCAAGAATTTCGATTCTAGAACCAACGAAGACAGCGAGGGGTCAGCTTCCGTGATATCTCCGGGCGACAGACGAGCTGCTTTTTCCTTCCACTTGATCTCCTCCGACTGAAAAAGTCGATCCGCTCCTGCAAGATGTCATCTCCTCTTCTCTTCAGCATCTCCAAACACTTCCTAGTCCCGAAGGCCTGGGTGTAACAGAACCTCACATCGTCGAAGGGGTCAGTGCGCCCGATCCACTCTTGAATATGCTCGAATCGGCGGTTAGCCTTGGCGGTCAGGGCAGCCTGCACCGTGGCTCACTCAAGAGTAACCTCGTATATCCGTGAATTCTTGAGGCGATCGAGCTCCCGCGTGTGCGCCTCAGCAGCCTTAGCTTTCTCCAGCTCGAGTTTCGCCTTCTCCGAATCCCAAGCCGCCTTCTCCCTCGTTGACCCAAGCTGCCTTCTCCCTCTCAGCGCCTTCGGCCCTCTTCGCCAGGGCATCGCTCTGGGATCCGGCTTCGTCCCATTCTTGGATGGCCTGTTAAGCTATAACCTTCATCCTATCCTTCAGCGCAATCCTACGTGCCTTTCAGCCTTTATCTTCTCCTGGGTCTCGCCAAGACGAGTGTAAGTGGTCTTGAGCTCAGAGTCGTATTGACTCACCAGGTAGTTTATCCCACCTACAGCCTGCATAGTGCGAGAAAGGTAAAAACAGCGTGGACCCAAGGGTTAGAAACAGCGACGAAGGGTACTCGCCATCATCTAGCTGCGAGACGCTTCGATATACGCTTCCTTAAAGTCCAGATCATAAACAGCCGGCATCCCGTCCGCACTCCCTTTTATTTGGCGAAACAAGTTTGCACACTCAGGCCCGTTACAAACGAATGGGGTTCCAACATCGTAGGCGAAGCAGACTTGGTCCGGGAAGGTACGCTTTAACTTGCGAGTAATCACCTTCCTCACCTCGACCTCGGATACCCGGTTGCATCTCCATGCTCTAACAAAGAAGTCACGGGAGGTTTGCCAGACCCCTTGAGGACTTGGTCCCACTGACTGAGATTCCCCGAGGCTTGAACCATGGCCTCCGAGTCGGCTCCATCTTTCTTCTTCTTCTTCTTCCTCTTCGCCGTAGCCGCGAGAAGAGGAGCCTTCTGCTCAGTTGGAGGATCGAGAGAAGGAGCATCACCCAACAACACAACAAGATCTCCGCCCAAACCCCCCCCCTCAATGTTTGGGTCTTGGTCAAGATCTTTGGACGGCTCATCCCGGAGAGACGGTATCCCTCTCTCACTGGACACGTGTCGCTTCTTGCCTGATCTCCTCTTCCTTCTCTTCTTTTTGCTGGTTCCTCAACTTGGGCCTCCTCGGTTGTTCCGTTAAGATGATCGCCTTCGGCAGAATGATCATCCCGACTTCTCTTTCAAAGACCAGCCGGAAGCCGCAACATCTCCGCGTCTGGATGGGGAACCCCTGGATATTCCAAGCTCGGATTGCCGTCAGCGGAAAGAGTCTCCGGCTTCGTCCCATCAAGGCGGAACCCATCCAGCCCTCATTAGCCCTACGCCGGTGGAGATCCGGCCCTCGATAACGGCAGATAAATCTGGCATTTCCTTCATATTTAATGCGCGATCTATCTCCTAATGTTCGGATCTTGAGAAAAGCGACGACCTCTTCTTCCTGGACCGGAGAGGGCAAGGGAAGTAAGATTCCCAATCACCTGTGATGAGAGGTGGATACTAGTGCGTCTAGACGAATGATTAACCGAAAGAACTCACCTATGTCGATACGGTGCAAAGCACAATGGACTCTGTCTTCACTTATATCCTGCCACTTGCGGTGAACGAGCTCGACTAAGGCTCTTGCGTTAGCGAAAAAAGTTCCCGGAACGCCGGTCAGGTACGGGTGAACAGCTGCAAAATAAACACAAAAAGATATCAAGTGAGAAACGAAATGTGAGTAAAATTGTTTGAGTACGGCAATCTACCGATACGCTCGTTCCATCAGACACGAAAGCGATCTTCTGACGGATCGACGAACGCCTGTCAGAATTGATGTAGAAGTAAGAACACTTCCAATTTTGCATTTTATTCGGGTGTCCGGTAATGATGTTATACTTCGGTCTCATCTTCACCGAGAAGAGGCCACCCCGCATAGGTTTGACAGATGTGAGCTCCTCGAACGCTCGAGGACAGAGGGATATGCCAATCTCCGTGGCCTTCACCATCAGCGTGACCGCCAAACGGAAAGAACCGTTCAGAATCTGACATATCGCGAACCGCCGATGAAAAGCATAGGCGGTTATTAATCGAGGGATCGGGAACCAGAGGTTGGTGTCCTGCTGGAAATATGACTCGTAGACGCACTGATAGCCGACAGTGGGGACCAAGGACACTGCTCACTCTTTTGGATCAAGTAAGTCACCCCGACCGTGTTACAATCCACCAGCAGCCTTTTCAACGTGCCACAAGTCGATCTAGTCGCTCGAACCCCCTCCCACAACTGCCCCTTGACATCCGCAAAACGAAGACTATCCACGGGAATGGCAGGCCTGCGCCGGAAGTTCCCATCCCCAAGGTATCGCCAAGGGAAAAAAGAGGGAGTCTCCACAACTGAAACCTCAACGACTCGCCGTCGTCGTGTTGATGCAGTTCTCCTTAGCTTAGCCCGGCCTTATCTAGACCGCGTATCGCCCCGAACATCCACCGCGGCATTACCGTCATCTTCTCCCCTGATCTGTCTCTCATCGTCTACCACTAAGATCCTCTGCGCCAAGTCGAGACTGGCCACGTCTGCCAATGCATCCCTATGCACCAGATTAAAGTCCTCGAGAGGATCGTTCTTCATCGCGTCTCTTGCTGGACTTGAGCCCGCGGCCACTGCTTTCTCCTTCTCCTCTCGCGAATGCCTACCCGATGGATGCATCCTAACCATACTATGACTATATATTCTACAACGCTTAGAGAGAGAAAGTAGAGAGTTGGGAGAGAGGAATACCTGAGATCACAAAGAAGAATGGGAGGAATGAGGAGAGTGTCCCTGTTTATAGAAGGAAGAAGCTGCGCAGTTCCTAGGGGCCATAATTAGGTCTATAGAGGCCCTAGTTGGGCCTGCAATCACCTAATCTATTCGTGACTTTTTGATTTCTGGCGTAAATGGGCCTGGCCCCAGAAACTTGTCAGCATTCCCTAGACGTCGTTTCAAATTCCAGTATGCTTTTGACTCCCAAGCATCGCTTCTTTTCTCATCACTACCATCGAATATCATTTCGTGCCTTGCAAAGCAGGACCACATGAAGAATTCCTCCTTCCCAAAGAATAACTATTGGTAGTGTTTACCCATGGAATAGCCACCTGTAGCAGGAAGGCTTCTCTCACCCGCCGGATGGATAATGAACGATCTGGTCGCCCGATGAACCTAGGGTTCACTCACTAGAATCGTCCTCTCGCCATCTCAGCTACTTCCGAACCAAGGACCTGAATCCATTGAGCTCGTTTGTCACGATCTCCAATGGACCAAGGGGGGACTTACTGTAGGAGGATGGATTACATCCCACCATAAGGCCCATGAAACAGCTGATCTGGCCCACCGGACTTTGAGCCGCCCATCACGGATCGGCTCGCGGCTCAAGGCGCGTCGTCCGCACTCATTCCGCGGTGAGCAACTTTTAGCAGACGAGCACGATTTAGTCGGCTCGCGGGTCGACTAAATGACAACTGGACAATAGATAATAGGCCCACTCAGTTGAGGCCCACATAGGCGAGCCGACCTAGGGAATCCCGTTGAGAGCGCATCTATAAAGCGGGAGGAAGGAGTAAGGGTAGGGAGAGGAGAAAAAACGACTAGAACTAGGGTTTATACTTGAAATCTTCTAGCCAACTTACTTTGACTTTCTGATATATTTCCGGCGACTTAAACTCGCCACCCCTCTCACTGCTTGTCTGTCTTCTTGTAAAACCGTCATTGATCAAATAAAACGGCTTTATCATTCCCACAATCGAGTCAGGTCCAAACTATCCCAGTCGACCGAACTCAGATTCAACACCTAAAATAGAGCAAATCTTAAACATTCTAGTTAAATTATTCGAAGCTTTACATGTGTAATCTCCCTATTACACATATATATCTGGAAAGCAGTCATAAAAAGACACAACTTTCACATTTCAGCCATTTAAAAATATCAACTTACGTGGAAAAATATCAAGTTGTGTATGATTTTGATACACTAAAATTGATTTTTGGTACGGTCAAATTAACGTGGTGATTCTAGTATATGAGATTCAATTCTGTAGGATCAGTTTACACTTTATACTTTATTTCTATAGGATTATTAAATTCGATGGAACTAAATGAAAAAAAAACGTAAAAAGCAAATAACAGATTTGGTTTGAGGTTTTAAAATTAATAAAGAACTAGCCTAGGATGGTTTAATCGGGTGTTAAGAGAATGTGAGCCACACTTTTTTCAACTTTGGTTTTAGTATAAGTGTAGAACTCGGGACACACGAGAAGATCAGTCCACTCTTGTGGAGCTTCACCTTTTGTCAATTGATCCCAGTACCTAAATTGTCATTTAGACTGAGATGCGATTACAAGCATTAGAGATCTAGTTCAATTTGTTTACAATGCACTCTAATATCTACTTTTGCTGATTAGGGATATAATGCTCATTCAGACAATTTCTAGCAACCTAAGCAGTTTTGATGATAAGATTAAACCTAGATTCATATACTACGTGATTAGTTTAGCATAAGCATTAAGTGCTTCAATGAATGAAGACAATCGAAATATCAACTTATTTATGTTTAGCTCACGGATCTAACACCTTAGACAAATCACGCCAACTACACAGCCATAACACAAGTAAACGCAGATAGAGACTGAATAAAACATGAAATATGACTGCAATAAAATAGAAATAGGGTTCATGAGGTCTTCTCTAAACGGAAGGGAGAGTAGGTCCTTCTCCTTTACAAGATAGCAAATTGGTAAGTACAAATCTTAGGGTCTGGTTTCTTGCGTAAAAGGTAGTGTTTATAAACTAAAAGAATAAAAGATAGATTATCTAGGAGGGTCGCTGGCAGCTTAGAGGAAAAGATGTGACAAGTAGGGAAAATCCCAAAATATCTTAGTAGTTTTCTTAAATCTCGAGCAGTGGAGCAGCTGCTCCGATTAGGCATCAACTCGGTTGCTATCTCTGGCTGCTCCGCCGAAAACTCCAATTTGCATTATTTTCATCATGTGTCCTTCCAAGAGCCTCCAAACCTCCCTGGACCTGTAATGACTCAAAAAGGACTAAAAAGACTCGGTAAACCTTGAAAACAAATGACAAAACTTATATACAATGTGTCAAAAACACAAGATATCAATTGCCGCAGACTTAGATCCTTGTTTGTCCTCAAACAAAATCAAGTAGCAAGAGCAAAGAGAAAGGTTTGAAACATGTTTCTTTTCTTTCTTCCCCTTCTCCATCACCTTATTCTTGTTTTTTCATGCAACATGATTGAGATGAGATGGTGATGTGATGAATAAGGAAGTAATACATGGTGGTTCTGATGTGGCTCTGGTGGTTTTGATTGTGCAACCATTCTGGTTCTCCATCCCGCTCTCATGCGGTTCATTGGTTATGGAGTGGTTGCTCTCCTTTACCTTTTATGTTCTCCTAAACTGGTCTTATTTACTGCAGCAGTAATGAGTAAGAGGTTGCGTCGATCGTTTCCTCTCCGACTTGTTTGCACATATCTGCACATGTGACACTGAGAAGAAAAACAAATGCATGAAGATGGAAAGCTAAGGTGCAGGGTGGGAACTAGCTAAAGATGATCTAGCCACTCAGCATCAGCAAGATGGATAAGAAAAGATAAGAAGTCCTGAGTGTATTTTTGTTTCCCTAATCTAATGCCCATAACAAGAAGAATTGCAGTCAAGATTAGGTTCAAGTTAAATGAAGCTACGTCTTTCTAGTGTAACCTTAACAAGCCGAAATCTTCTGGAGAAAGATGAGATAATGTCAGGGTGTACTAGGTCCACATGTGTGTCTTTCGTCACTGCTAAGGTCATTGAATAAGATAACTAAAGCACAAGGTGGTTAATGATCATCACAAAATAAGGTCTTAATTCCAACAAGGTTTTGATTGACTTGATCAAAATGACAAAACAAGGATTATAGAGAAAATGAGTTAGTAAACAATGAAGACCCCCCCCCCCAAACTTGCTTCACAACATCTCAGTGTGAAACTAAATCAGAGAGAAGGTATATAAAAAAAAAAAAATTTTGGTCGAGATACTTTCCTGCATGAAGCGGGTACTCCGGAAAATTATGGGTGGTCCATGTCAGATTTCCGCCTCAAGCAGTCAATGGCTTGCATTGGTTATGAAACCCATAATTTTTGAAGTATCTCCGGTTTTTCTGATTTTTTGACCTGGGATTCATTAAACTAAAAGTCGTACTCCGGTTCCTGGATCATTATGGCTTGTCGATAAGCCAAGTTTTGCCTGGCGGCCTGCAGCACCTCGTTGGACTTTTGGTTCTGAGTTATGAACGAGGGATGGATCTAAATGTCAACTATTTTCTAGCCTTTCTTTATCCGAAGAGGGTGGATCAGTCGACCCAATATTACCTCAAGCCGAGAAATTTTATGACGGTGATTACATCCTTTAAGTCCAAATTCCATGGTTAGAATGAGTGTTACTTCTTTGTTCGAATAAATAATGCTTCTATTCAAGAAGAAAACATTCCTTTCTTCAGACGAAGAATGGGTCACAAAGGTATTGCGGTCGAATTTTTTGATCGTTTTTGTTTGCTTACTGATACCTGACCATCTTTTTATTTTGCAGTTGTCGATCATCTTCCCCTGTTTCATGCGGACATGATTGTCGTTAGGAACCTTCTTCGAGGCAGCCCGTTTCATTAGGGTTACTTTTCTCTGCAGCGAGTTTGCACAGCGGTCGAGTAACCACCACGCTCGAGCTCGACCTCATATGGTCGTGGAGGAAGAATCAGATCCAGTCATGGACCAAACATTTCCCTACGAGATTCCCGTTGTGAGGGAGAGGGAGACATCTCCCAAGTGCAACGAATTGATGCCGATAAAGGTGATGTTGCTTTTGATGGGGTGGATCTTCCTTCAGATGAGTGGTATCGCGATCTCCTCGCTGAAGATGGGAGCGGTACTAGTCAGAGCCTGCTGCCATCGTGTGGAGGTGGATCCGACCTTGACGAGTATCTCGCCTCTCTTAAAGTTCCTCCGGGTCAGCCTGAGACCAGCGGAGGGCCTGTCAGATCGGCGACATATACAGAATCATCATGACTCTGCATGGGGGTCAGTTTTCGCTTTTACTTCGGCCTTGCATTATAAAATTTGCCTCTAATGGAAGGTTTCATTGAAATCCTCCATGTCATGGACGAGGCCCTTAGGGCAAGCCACCTTGAAGTGCAGACGGCTTTGTTCAAAGATGAGGTGGCCCAAAAGGCGAATGCTCGTTTGAAGGGCAGGGTTGAGGCATGCCTCACGCGAGAAAAAGTCTGAGCTGGAGCGAGTGCGCCTTCTTCGCCGTGAATGAGAGATTTCGAAGGGAGATGGCTTCGATCATGAATGATTGTTCGATGCGGTTCATGACCGACTTTGAAGAGTATCAACGCGCATATACGTCCTTTGGGGATTATCGCAAGTGTCGAGGTTCTGTTGGTGCTCTGTGGCGCACGCAAGGAACTGATTACGACTTTAAGACCGAAGAGGCAATGATGTCGAGGCCTCTGGCCCGCCTTTCTAGCACGGAGTCGACGATCCCTCAAATATAGAAGAAGATTTGGGAGCACTAAGCACCAATCTCTGTTTCTCTAGATTTAGAGGAGTTTGGACCTGCTGCTCTAAGAGAGGATGTCGAGGTCAAGCAGTGCGTGGACCCATTGAGATTTAGTGATTACTCGATCGGAAAGTCAATGTCTGGAAATTACGAAATATATCTATGAAGGATATCTGTGTTTTTAAGGGAGTGTGTTCCCTATGGCCGTTTAAACTTATCGGGACTGTCCGTTTGTGGCTTTGAATCCCTTCCGCTTTGCGGCTTTTCTTTTAATGTAGTACATTTCATTTTTAGTAGTTTATGAGTAGTTTTATGGATGTATAGGAACACATACGAGTTTTTATGAACATATGAATGTAAGCAAAGAGACAAGTTTTAGAATCTTGTATTTTTAGATACTATGCCTTGAGATCTCTGAGACCAGTGTGCTGGGTTTAGGGCAAGACTTAGGCTTACTTTCGGTTTTAGGGTTTGCGGTAACTATTCCGGCTTTTATTACATGTTTGCGGTTTTGACATGGTCCTGTCTCGATATTGAAGTTTGCGATAAGTTCTCGGATTATATGACTTGCATCGGTCAAAAACAGAGAATCTCTCCAAATATAATTTTAAACACGTCTGGAAGTGCTGACCAAAATTTTTATATCTTTTATAGGGCGCTATTATCCTTGAGTTGAATGTATGAGGATCAATCTTACGAGAGGAGGTCTAAACGTTCGTTTAGAGAACGTTTGATGTACTCGTTGGGGACAATTGACGAATGTGATATAAGAGCGAGCGTATGCTCTTATGATTTAGTTGTTAATTTATAGTCTCGGGCGGACTGTTTCGAGTTTGGAATTATATTTTTGAAGGTTTCCTCGCGACGTCTCGCTTTTGTTTTCCGAAAATATGTTTTATGCGTAGGGTGATATTAAGTTGAGAATGGCATTTAGTGTTTTGGTTAGAGATCATTTTTGACCTTATATCCAAAAGTCATTTGTGTACTAGTTTGCTGAGAAGTGTTTTTCCGTTCGGAAGTTTCCTTAGTGTATTGTTTTTCAAAATGTTTTGCGGGTTACGAAGATATTTGGTTGTTGTGGTGGAGATTTATACTTTTTCCGAAGGATGCTTTTGGAAGCATTCTGATTTTTGATGAGTTGGTTATTTGTAAGATCAAGTATTTCGAGCGATAAAAGAGATTTGCGAAACCTTTTGGATTTGTACTGCGTTTTTCTTATTATCAAAAAGGTTTTAAAATATATCGAGTACAGAAGCAAATGCTTTAAAATGTGGGGTAAACAAGCATAACTATACGTACTTACTTCCCCCCCTTTCTGAGAGAGGGGATCAGTTGATCTCGTCTTGCGACGAGTAGCTTATGTACCCCTTTCAGGGATCAAGCCCTCTCGTAGTTCAGCTCGTGCCATGAGTGTTTTTACTAGACGGTTCCTGTTGCGTCGATCGCCTTAGTCGCAGTGACTGTTTCTGGACTGTAGACTTCTTCCGGGCTTATCTCCTCCAGTTCGATTAGGGCGTTGGGCTCGGTAGCTTGCTTGCTTTGTTTTTTCCGAACCGTTGGTCGGGTGGACGATTCTGGATTGTGCTATTCAGAAGCGTTTTCAGTCGGGGAGTGAGTTATCTTCGTGCATTTGGGTTTAACCATAAACTTCGTAATGATCTGCCTCAGCTTATGTTCAGCCATGAAGCAGAGTCTCGACTGCTTTTGGAATCTCCAGATGGCCAAGTTCCGCATGGAGTCGGAAATTTGATACCCAGGTGATAGGTTGACGGGACTACCTTCATGTAATTTATCCAAGGCGTTCCCATGATTACATTATATATGGCTGGTGGTCGACGAACGCGAAGTTGATGATCCTTGTGACTTCATTGGCCATGTATGGGAGTTTGATCGATCCGAGTGTCAGGGATGTCGTGCCAGAAAAAACCCTTTAATGGTCTTGGCGTTGACGTGACTTCGGATAGATTGACATTCATCCTTCTGAGCGTGTCGTGGAAGATAATGTCAATGGTGCTTCTCGTGTCTACTAGGACTCTAGCAATCTTGATATCCTTTATCACGAGATCTATTACGAGTGGATCGCAGTGAGTTTTGTGGATTCTGACGATTTCATATTCCTTGAAAGTGATTGTATCTTTCGGGAGGTCTCAGAGCGGGGACTGATATTGATAAGATTTTATCGATGAGACGATATCGTGACAGTACTGCGATCCTCCGTTGATCGTGTTTACCCTGCGACGATTATTGTTGCTGCCTTTGTCATCTGCCCTTCTTCCACGTTTTCCATTTTCGCCTGGCCAATTTTCTTGAGGAACATTTTCAGCTGGCGGAGTTTGATCGGTCTTTGGTGGACGTCAGTATTACGGATAAGGTCTTTTATGCATGTTATCTCCAAAATTTCTCCTGCGAGCAGTTTCACCGTTAGGCTCACGCCGAGAATTTTGCAGTTCATGGTGGAGTGGCCCCTGGTTTGGTGAAACTGGCAGAATGTCGTTTCGTCGTAGGTCGAGTTTAGGGTTCATATGTTTCCTAACGTTCTTCCTTGTTCAGATGCGGAGTGGACGGCATAATTGTGCGCTCCCCAGACGTCTTCCCACTTATGATGGACGTACTTTTCACTACGAGAGATTTTCCTTATCAGCTTCAGCTATGATGCTGCGTCTTTCGAGGATATACTCATTTTTTGATGTTTCTGCGAAAGGACTTTCATCTATTCTTTGATGATGATGTAGTCTGTTGGTTTATGAAGAGCATCATGGATCATCACGGTTTTCCAAGAGTTTTCAACTTCCTGAATTTTGACTTGTCTATGATTCTGCTAACTCTAGACATGACGATCTTAAACTGGTTTTTGTAATCACGGAGAGGTTTGTCTTCCTTTGAGACAAGCTCCAAATATCGATGTCGGAGGTTTACCTATTCATGAACATTGAGTATTCCTTGAGGAATTCCAAAGCAATTTGGCGGAAGCTTCTGATGGAGTTCCGTTTTAAGCAAGTGAACCATTCGAGTGTTGCTCTCTGGAGATGCTCGACGGAGAAGCGACAGTATCCAGCTTCCTTTTTGCTGTCCTTGAGTTTGGCCCTACCCATTGCGATCTAGAAGGTCTGCAGATTCGCTTTTGGGTCGCTTTTTCCATCATATATATGGCTTTTTTATCTTTCTAGGATCCAAAACTCTCGTTTCAGTGATACGAGCAATGAACGGAGTTTTCCGAGCTTCCTCTTGGAGTCTGTCGATCTTGGGTGCGGCACTGGTGGCGTGGTGAATTTAAGACTTCACCGCTTTTACCTCTGCGGCGGTTTTTGCGATATACTCGCGGAGATCGCGCATCTCACTTAAGTCACTGCCAGCAGTTTTCCGAGTTTGTTGGCGATTGATGCGACTGATTTCGAGCCTGCTATACGGCTAATGTTTTCTGCTCTACGCAGAAGATGTTTTCTTCTTCTTCATTCATGGGCATATTGAACGAAGATTTTTCCTGAGTCGGGCGCTTTTTTTCCTTCTTGGTTGCACGTCAGTGTTCTCAACCAAAGGGTCGGACTGATCGCTGGTTTCCAAGTTGACCCATTCGATTTCGTCAGCCCCCGTTTCTTGCTCTAGAGGTTGGATGATTTTGCGTTTGCCCGAGTTACGTCAGGTTTTGCTTCATCTAGATTTTTATCAGACGAAATGTTCTGAGCAATAGTTGATCTATCGTGCGGAGTCGTGAAGTCAAGTTTTCTTCGCGGGTTTTGGTAGTTCCGCACGAACGAACGCTCCTGGCTCTCGCTGTTAGGATTTCCAGCTTTTTAGCGAGAGAACTAGTGAGCTTGTCTTGTTTGACAGACTTCTTTTCGAGAATCACGACCATCTCTTTAATCTCCTTGAACTTTGCGGTGTTTGCGTTTACCGCGGACACGTTCACTTTTGGAGTGCTTTCTATGTTGCCATCGAGAGCGTTGCCATCACAAGGTGGTTGATTGTTTGGAACGTCTGTAGACATATTTGACCAAGCGTTATGCGGCTGTGAGTTAGATTGATCT